>BMAV01006561.1:73042-250451 GCA_019973955.1 Trichonephila inaurata madagascariensis | reverse complement strand
CTTTGGGAATGCATTTTACTGTAAAGTATAAGAAAGACACCGAAAAAACAAAGTAAAAAAATTTTAATTGCGGTATTATCCCTTTTTAAGCGTTCCTCTTTCAAATGGGCTTAATTGCAACGCATTTCTTCTTTCCGTGCGTTTGGGTCATTTTTTTGTCATCCTCCAATTCTTACCAAACTTAGTTTTCCTTGCGCAGAATTCAAGGAGAATCACGAATATGTATAGCGCTTGTCGAAATTCCAATTAGTTCAAAAGTTATGTCCAACCGTTTCTTTGAAATTTGTCCCTCTTTTGAATAGTCTGATTCGGTGACCACGCCAACCACTATTTTTTCACCCTAGAAACATACTAAAGTGACCCATTTGAATCAAAATTTTACCAGGAATCTAAACTTTGTCTCCGTTTCGCGAAATTCCTGTAACTTTTTCTTTTAAAATGAAAGACCTTCTTTAAAAAATCGACCGTGCCTTGCAGGAAAGCTAAAGCTTACAGCTACTATATTATTACTATATGTACCTGAAGTATTTGGTAGAAATTGTACTAGTTTTGCCAATTAAAGGTTGAATTTTATTTTGCCGCTCCCAAATACATGTAAATCTCACAAGTTTTGAAAATCTTTTTTTTTAAATTTTTTATGAGGGGATCGCCGTGTCTGATATGCGTCCTCCCATTCAAGAAGGCCGCACCAATAGGTCGGTACTTTTTCACTCCAAAAACTTACCAAAGTGACCCATTTCTCTGGAAATTTTACCAGGAATCTTAATCTGGTGTCCGTTTCGTGAAATTCCGCGGTTACTTTGTCTTTAAAATGAAAGACCTTCTTTAAAAAAGCCGACCCTTTCTGGCTGAAAAACAAACTTACAGACCGATTTTAAAAAACCAGGTGGCTTTCGAACGGGGAGACGCTCCCAATCCCGAATATACTTAAAAGTTTACTCTGCGATTATTAGAAATCGAGTTATTGCCATTTGGTAATGCATTTCCATGAAAAGTATAAGAAAAACACCGAAAAATATGCATTACTTGCAACGTAAAATGTTTGGCGTGGAATCTTTCAACTCAATTTCTAAGCTGATGCCTTTAACCGATTGTGCTGAAACTTTGTATACACGTTTAGTTTGGATGACAAAGCATGTTTTGACCATTTATATTCCGATATCGAATTAGTTAAAAAGATATTAATTAAAAACCTTTTACCCCTGTTAGCTTTTTATTCTGCTGAGCAGCTTATCGGATTGAGCTTAAAGAAATCCTATTTTTTACCGTTTTTAAAAATCCATTTTATTCTTTCTATCAAACTGAGACAAAAAATAGTTACATATTATGGAAAATCATTTATTTCGCCGCGATACGGTATAATTTATTTTAGAAAATAATAATATTTCCTATTTCTTACGATTTTTTCTAAAATGAGTCAAAATCGATGCGTTTTCATGAAAATGATTTCTAAATCGTTCCATATGAATTTTTTTTCTTGTTAATGAATCAATATTTTGCACTAAGAAAGTTCAGGTTTTTCCCTTTTAGAATCAGTCATTAAAAAAATAAAATCCCGAAAACATTTTTTTTACGATTTTTCAAATAATACTCAAATTTTTAATAAAACATTTAAAAACTTCGTCATTTTTAAAGATAATCGCGCGAAACATTTTTTTTCGTTTGCCGAATAGTATTATCTAAAGTCTGCACAAAGATTGAAACAAATTGGTTTAAAATTACGAATTTAAAAAATTTTGTTTTTCGTTTTTAATATAGTAAAAGCAAAAAGGAGTTTTATTATTTTCATTAATTTTGCTTTGGTCTTACAGCGTTTATCCCCCCAACCCCATTATTCTGTTGTTGCGGCCCAAATGAAATATTTAGCACATGAACGTGGCCTGACGGGAAAAAAGACTGAGTACCCCTGAGCTAGCATGTTTAAAATTAACCGGCAGATGACCTTGCAACAATGATGCGTTGAATGAGATGAACAGACTGAGAAACCTGTACAGTGATAACTAAAAATAAATTTAAAGTAAAAAAACTTTTTTAAAAACAAGCTTTTATTTAAATGCTCTGAAAAGAATAAAACAAACTTTTCTTTTGCTATCAACTTATAATGTCCTTATACAATTTATAATATAAAAGCTTGTCGCGAGATTTACCTGTGTAGATAAACAAACAAATTAAATAACTTGATCTGACTGATTTTAATTTTTAAAATTTTCAAACTAAGTAAATACGAGTACTTAAATCTCGCGACAAGCTTTTAAATTATAAATTGTATAATGACGTTATAAGTTGATAGCAAAAAAAGTTTTAAAAGAAAAGTTTATTTTATTCTTTTCAGAGCATTTGAATAAAAGCTTGTTTTTAAAAAAGTTTTTTTACTTTTTATTTATTTTTAAATTTCCACTACTTAGATTTGCATAAAATATGTACTGTTTGCGTAAAAATTCCATAATAAGTAATCTTTTTTCATCTTTTCATATTCTTTTATTTGTTGAAAAAGTTTGAAGTAGCACGCAAAATTTATTTTTATCAGATAGTGGCACTCTTCTCAAAAAGGTTGGCCACACCTGTAACAAATAGTGCGTATTTCGTCATACCTATGTCTAATCCTTGAGAACTTTACAAAATGGAGTGCATTTTTGGGTATTCAGGCAATAATTTATCCTATCCGAGATAAGCAAATATCGTTTTGTTCTAATTAACTGATGCTCTAAAACTTTCTAACTGGGAATTTTGTTGCATATCTTTTCGATTTGTTAATAAGTTCGCCGCTGTCGTTTGCATTGGGTCATTTTATTATACAGTGACCTCACATGCCATCCTGTATAATTGAGGTATTTCCCGGAAAGAATGATAAAGTTAGGGTTCAAGACTCATCATGACTTAGTTAAAAACCCATGTATTTTACCCATGGGAATGAATTTCTTTCGCTTGTGTGTATGCTACATGATTTTACTTATTTTGAAATTATTGTGTTTAATCTTTCAGTATTGTGTATATTTTATGAGTATTATCTGTATTTTATAAATATTTCGTTCAATTTTTAATATAAAATACCATGAAACTTAGTGAATGTTGAAACACTGCAATGCCGAGCGGAATGTTCGCGCATGCCCAGCTTGAGTGCGGGTGAGCGAGTGAATATTAACGTCGCATTGTTTTCAGCTACTCGAGGGCTTTTGGCGACGGACCTCGTCATTTTGAATCATGGTCAAGTGACAAGGAAAACATCTGAGCTGGCATCCCCTTTCCCAATTTACACCACACCAACGGGTGGACGTTTGAGCTCTCTACAGATTTAACGTGCATTGCACCCCTACACAGCGGGTCTTCAGCGATACTACAGATGGGTGACAAAATAATACGAACACCGCGAAAATGGCATGGCCCATTTCAAAGACGCACAGCGCGCATGTCATTTTGCGTTGCAGTCCGCCGCCTAGCGGATTCGAAAGGTAATGTATCAGTCGCTCAACAGCTGCAATAGGTGTTGCACGCGTCTATTGTAATTTCTGAAAAACGCAATAATGACGGACCTGTCAGAGTTCGAAAAAGGTATGATTGTTGGAATGAGGTGCGCTGGTTGCTCGGTGACGGAAACAGCTAATTATTTGGGGCGTGCAAGAAGTACTGTATCTGCCGTTATGACAGCATACAAGAAGTGCGGGAATGTGGCGTCTGGCAAGCACAACAGTGGACGGAAAAGAAAGCTTACAGAGAGGGATAAAAGAGTCTTAACCCGCATAGTAGCCCGAAAGCGCAAGCAATCGCTATCCCAAATAACGTCTGAGGTGAATAGTCATCTTCGTAACCGTCAATTTCAGCAAGAACCGTCCAAAGGGAACTGCATGCTTCGAACTTGTATGGAAGAGTTGCAATTCGTAAACCTTTGGTAACAGCACGTCATGCTTTACAGCGAAGCCAGTGGTGTAGAACACACAGACAGTGGACCCCACAACAGTGGCAACAAGTCATCTGGTCGGATGAATCAACGTTCTCCCTATTCCAGACCACCGGACGAGTTTATGTGTGGAGAACACCCAAAGAAGCATTTTCTCCTGAATGCATCATGCCGACTGTGAAGCATGGAGGTGGGTCCCTTATGGTATGGGGGCGATATCTGGCGTGGTCATGGGCCACTTGTTACTCTGCATGTCAAGGTTCAAGCTGCCCACTATGTCGATATCCTGGGGATCAGGTGCATCCATTTGTCCAGACTTTATTTCCCGGAGAATGCCCATTTTATCAAGACGACAACGCTCCTATCCACAGAGCTAAAATCGTGCAAGAATGGTTTGCAGAGCATGAGGGGACGTAGGTCATCTTTCTTGGCCCCTCAGTCACCTGATTTAAATATTATTGAATATTTGTGGGATATTTGGAGTCAAAACTCCGTGCTCGATTCCCCCACCATCTACGATTTCGGCATTAGAGACCGCTCTCCACGAATAATGGCTTCATATTCCATTAAAAGTTGTTCATGACCTCTATGCGTCCATCCCACGTCGCATACAGTCTGTAATTCAGTCAAAGGGGCTCCAACTGCCTATTAATAAAGCATTTCTCCTCTTTCATAGGTGTTCGTATTATTTTGTCACCCATGTGTAGGCTCAAACTTATGACACGATGGTCACGAGTCCGTTACCTTGATCACTAGGCTACCGCGGCCACAGCTTCAATGCAGTGATTCTGATGTGCATAAAAACGGAGTTCCGAAAAATAAGGATATAGTGCAAACAATGCAAAGGATATTGTGTTTGTGTAACTAAGTTATCGACACAATAGGAGTAAATCAATGGCTTTTTCTTCTGTTTTTTAGTAAATTATTTTTTGAACATATATGATGTATTCAAGCTTAGATTTTACAGTTTGTATTACTGTCATTTAAGAGCAGGAGTCCAATCTTTTTCCAACATCTACCCCTTTTAAAAACTAGTTTTCTTCACAGGTGTCTTACATTTTCTATATAATATATTGCAAACAATAGAATCATTATAGCAAGAATTGCACACAAAAAACATAACGGTGACAATTTTAACTATGAATTTTTTGATAGAAAATTAGGGAATAAACTTGGTTTATAAGATTACAGAAATACAGATTGTAATTGCATAATAGTGCTTTATGTACAGAAACTATGTTTTAAATATTTGGCCAGGAATTGTTGCGTAGTTATAGTGATTAAGAAAATGAAACAAATACAAACATTTATTTTACTAAAAAATTCTTAAATTTTAATTCAATTTAAAGTTTTAAAAATATTCAATGCAACAGTTTGGTTTGATTATTTTCCATACTTTTATATATCTTGAGTAAAATAATATAATCATTCAGTAAGTAAGCTGTAATTTTTTAGACTTTATTGTTTAACTTTAGTTTCTTCACTGGTTCGAAATCTTCATCCTCATCATCAGCATCTTCTGTAAAATAAATAATATAAATAAAAATGAAATAGTTTTACAAGTTTATATAAATAATTCAAAGTGAAAGTAGATTATCTGATTCCTTTTGGAGTGATTCACTAACAAAGGCTGGTAATTCGTCCCATCAAACCATTTGAAATGATATTGATGGCTTTATAATGTCCACCCATTATTTTCAGGACTAAAAATACTAAATCCCTTCATATAAGCATTACTCTAGAGACTAGTGATGTAATTAGCTCATTGAAACTGATGCAAAAGCTCCCACTTGCACAGTGGCAAGTTGCTCGCATCAAAGTTTTTAACACTTTTTCAATTTAACTCTTCAGAGATGTTAGAAACCATGTAAGAGTTGAAATCTGGGTCAATCATTCTGGGAACATTGTAAACTTCACAAATTTCTGTATTGTGTTAAATACATTTTGCTAGTTTTGTTCTCAATAAATCTGGATCACCGAATTTCATAAATGCTTTCTGGTACTCTTCATTTTTCTCCAACATATTGAATGGCTTTAAAAAAAAAAAAAAGGGATTGAATGAAATCCAGCCAAACCATGGCTTAAAGGTCCTAAATGTTCATAACCCTTAGTGATATCAATATATGTTACTTTATTTCCGATGCCAGTTAATATCCACACATGGGAATCATCATTTTTTAAATGACACATATTGCCCAACATGATTGCTACAATGCCGATATGAGAACATTGAATAACAAAATTAGCTTAAGCATCAATAATGCATATATGATGAGTAATTTTAGTGTCAGCTTCCTCATGATCAGTTCTCGTTAGATTTTCACGAATATTGGATACAACTCTATTGTTATATATAGTGATGGTAAAAGAATGAAATTTCTTGAAATTAACAATATTTTTGTTCATAAATGGTACCATCTCTACAGTAGGCCAGTGCAGTTTAAAAAAATCAACGAGAGCTTGTTTGAACCGTATATTTTTTTATTCTTCTTTGAAATCAAATGGTCGAACTTGATCAGGTCTAGTGATATTAAACCCCAATTGTGTCGATTCACGTCAGAGAGATCTTTTGTACTCTTATAGACGGGGAAAAGTATTGATCGAAAATAATATCAAATCTTTTTGCATTTTAATTGTGCGACCCTATGTGTAACTTTTAAAAAAAAAAAAAACTGCCAAACGCGTTTTGGGGACATTTTTCATTGTGTGAAGTAGGAAAAATCCATCAATTACTACAATATCTATGTGAGACAGTAGATTATGTTCGGCATCTTTTTCGAAACATTTCATTAAAATAGATTTTTGAGTCTTAAAAATGCCACAAGGATAATGGAACGAATGGGATACATAAAATTTTTGTATATCGACTTTGTGATCGATAGAAATACTGAGTATACTTTCAAATAAATCCTTCTGAGCACGTACTTCCAGCAGTTTACCGACAATTTTTGTTTTTCTTTCTTTTTTTTGCATAATCTGCAATATTTTAATACTCTTCTCAAACCTACAATCATCTTGCTCACATTCTGCAATAAATATTTTACTTTTAATCTCACCATGTTCTTCAACATTAAGAAGTAATTTTTCAACTTTTCCTGAGGCTGCTTTACCAGATGAAATATTTATTAACAGATCTTTAGGTACTTCAGCATCAAATGGAGTTCAAAGCTATCAGTGAATGTTTGTAATTGTTTGATATTTTTTATATTGTGATTCGTTAACTCAGCTGTTACATCATGTTCTTTTAGCAGATCTAAATCTTCCAACACCAATAAAACACATTCTTAATAAGTCAACAACGGTTTGTACATAATTATTGTTATAATTAGGTGTGAAAACATTACTTAATTATAACTGAAATCTTCCATTAAAATTTTAATAACACACAAGTTTTATAAAGCTTTGTTATAAAACTATCTAACTATCACGCCTGTGCTCATATCCATAGCTACCCTTTAGGTGTGTCTGGGGGATGTTTGGCCCATCTGATTGGTCTGGCTGCTTATAACAAATATTGACAGTTCATCGAGTATAATATATAAAAATCAAGCTCTAGAAAATAAGAAAACTTACATTACTTTTTTGGAAGCTTTTAAGCGTCTGTCTGGCAGTACTGATTATTAATTTTTAACAAATATGTTTTTTAATACATATGTAAAAATCAATTACTGATTATTAATTTTTAACAAATATGTTTTTTAATACATATGTAAAAATCAATCTTTAGAATTTGAGAAAAGTTAGTACTATTTTTACCAACCTTTAGCACCTGTTACCTGTACATTGGCCGTTGGGACAAGCTACCAGCTATGCACACACTCAAAAGTTTATACTAGCACTACTTATCCTATATATTTTATTTGTTAGAATATAAGTAACGTCTGGGGGCCTTGAGATCTTGGATTATAAGAATAAATGAAAGAAGTAGACTTATTATATATACATATTCATTATAGGGTATTTCGTTTTAGGGGTATGCAAACTAATAAGTTTGGAGACAATTCACTTAAAAGATTGAGAAATGATACATTTAGTAGAACATCATCAAAAGCCTTTATTAATACAATTGCATACAAAATGAGTTAAAATAATGAGCAAAAATGCATGAAAAAAAATCATATACAGATTTTTAAAATTCCTTCATTATGCATGAGTAATATATTAAAAATTAAGATTTCATTTAATAATAAAGAAAGAATAAGATTGTAACAAACTACAGGATATATTATTTCATTATAAGAAATTCAGAATGTCCTCAAAGAAATTTATTACAGTAAATTGCACCATTAATTTCACAACTTCATTACAAAATTAAAACAGAAAAGAGGGAAAATTCTATGCTGCTAATTAGTTCTTTTCAATTACAGATGACACCAATTTATTACCAGCAACAGTTGTTTTGATCTGCTCTGGCACAGGCAAGTTCTTTCTGGAAACAAAAAAAAAAGGAATAAGAAATAAATATTTCCAAAACAGCAGTTAAAATCCAAGAAAATATATAAATTTTACTTACGTATTCACCATCATCTTTTAAAAGACACACATTGCAGGAAGTTGATTTAGATGTTATTAATTCAACAGATCGTGAAGCATTGGTGACAAAAACTTGCACTGAATCACAATTATCCATGTTGATAAGTGGTACAATCCCACTTAGCTAAAAAGTAAAGGAATCATCATGCATTTTTTTATAAATGATTTTTTTAAATAAAAGAAAACTAAATTCTTAAATGTAATGACTTTCAAAAATATATTCAAAAACTTACCCTAACTTCTACACGATTGCACCTGATTAATTCCACAGACGAAATGATACCATTCAGTAACAACAAATGAGCTTTTACATGTATCTGAAAAATAAATGTGTATATTTTTTTTACATCATTTTCAAAAAGTTGTGATACTATCCAATTCTTTTTTTATAAAAACCAAAATCATTTCATTAAAGTAGAAGACACAAACAAAATTTTATAACATAATACCTCCATAAAGTGCAAAACTTATACTTCAGAAACAACTATACACAATGGATGAATCTGATAGCACATGATTATTCAAGTCAATCCTTTAAGCATTTTTCAATACTATCAAGTAATAACTTAATTCAGGAAAAATGTATCCCACTTTCAGTAAAATATTTCATGGTTGAAAAAAATTTTCAGAACTCATTCAGAATTTTCAGAAAATTTAACCAAAAATGATAAATACCATTTGAATTTACTCAGTCAATATAATTATATACATATTCCAATAAATATATACTTTAGAACATACCAATCACAACATTGTTCATCTTGTTAACAACTTGTAAAGAGACATTTTCACACTTAAACATAGCCAGACTTTGAGACATGTCATTATTTTCAATACGGAGTTCATGCTGGTTCTTCTGATATTCCTATGAAAAAATTTCAGAGTTAAGTCACTATATGTGAAACAAAAAGTCAATTACAGCTGTTTTAATTATACATACATATATCAACATAATATATACAATTCAATAAACTGCATTTTACCTTTCTCAAATAGATAATAAAATAAAAAGTCTTGTATTTTCATCAACACACAGCCTCTTTGATAAAATATTTGTCAGTTTGAATGTGTTAATTAACTATTGAATTTGAAAGCACTGTTATATAATAGCCATGAAATACTTACAACAACCCATTTCCTTCCTTCTAAATGCAATTTAGGAGGTCGAGTTACTTCAAGTTTGGCAGCTGGAACTTTTCCCTGAACAACTGGCGGAGCATGGGGAGTTGGGCCATTTCTGTCACGTTTTACAGGCTTCAGATCTACGAAACAGTGAACATAAGCTCAAGCACTTATTTTTTTTTACATGAAATATACGAAGGAATGAAGATGAATAAATAGGATGGGGAAGTGAAAAGAAAAAAACACAATTCTATAAAATAGAATTTTTATCCTACTTGATGTTCTATTCCATCACTTATCTATAAAATGAAATACAAAAAGTAGCATACGCTGGGTGATGCTAGATCCTTGATTCAACTCGTTCAGAAGGGCCTGTCGACCACCATCACCTTGAGTAGAAATATCTGGAAGAAATGCAGAAGGAGGGGGAGGTGGTGGAGGAGGAAATGCAGCTCCTCTTGCCTAAAGGAAAATTTAAATACTAAGTGAAATTATCGCACGCTCAGTATAAATGAAGCACATATTTGAATAACCCACACACAAACCTTGAAAATATCCTATTACTTTAAGTGCTTTATCATTTATAACTCTTTTAAATGACTCAATGCATTTCTGATATACAGTTGACAAAATGATTATTTGTAAACCACTTTTTTCTTTGTTTTTGATGAAATAAAAATACCCATATTTTAGTTGCAAATTAATCATGCATTTCTTTAATCTGTCTAATTGTTGTATGCAAACGTTGCAAAAAGAGTATTTGTACAGAATTCTTTTGGTGTAAGTATGGAAAAAGTTTTGATTAAAACTTTTTAGATTCAACTTAGTTTTTCATACGTTTTTCTTAGTTTATCAATAATATTTAAATAGTTTCAAATTATATTTAAATTTACAGATATAATCTTGAAAATGGCTCCTAAAACCTAAGAAATTTCTTTAGATATGAGAAAACATATTACAGAGCTCCATAAAGAGGGAAAATCTTTCCAGGAGATAGGAAAAATTTTAAAACTGTCATTTACAGCTGTTGGTTACATTGTAAAAAAGTATTTTCTTTAGTATGTAACTAAAGTATGTAACTTTTCAGTGTCTGCTCAGACAGTTAGAAATGTACTGCACAGTGCTGGTCTGAAAGCCAGAACTCCCAGAAAAAACCTTATATTAGAGAAGTAAACAGGAAAAGACGTCTAAGAGTTTGCCATGAAATACAAAAATAAGCCCATGGATTTTTGGAAAAAGGTTATTTTTTCTGATGAGAGCAAGTTTGAGATGTTTACACCACCAAGTATTCGAAAAATTTGGAGAAAAAATAAAACAGCTCTTGAACCCAAAAATGAACTTTCCACTTTAAAACACGGTAGCACAAATGTTATGGTCTGGGGATGTGTAGCTCATAATGGAGCGGGTAACTTAGCAGTTATTGACAATAAAATTAATGCTTTAGCTTATATCGATGTGTTGCGACATAATTTGTTAGACAGGGCTAAGAAATTGAGCATAGAGAACACTTTTATATTCGAACAAGACAATGACCTGAAGCACAACACTATAGTTATTAAGACCTGGTTGCTTTATCATGCTCCAAAAGGCGACTTGAAATACCTCCACAATCTCCAGATCTTAATCCTATAGAAAATTTATGGATGCATTTGGACACTGAAAATCGGAAAAAAAATGTAACAAGTAAAGAGGACTTAAAAGAAAAACTTCAAGAAGTTTGGAACTCCATTGACACAGAAATCACAAATAAATTGAGTCAATGCCAAGGTGTCTTGAAGCAGTTATAAAAGCCAATGGACTGTTTACAAAGTATTGAAATTTCTTTACATTGTTGCATATGTTTTGTTAATGTTTACTAAGCAAGTGTACAAATAACCCTTTATATAATTTTTTTTTAAAAAAATTCACTTATTTGAAATAAATGCTTATTTTTTATTGTGAAAGAATCTTATTTTTTAAAACAATTTAAATGTATCTCAATAACATTTAGTTATATTACTTAATTTATTTTTGAAGAACATAAAATTTTAAGTGTACAAATAAACATTTTGCCAACTGTATAAAACAATCTTTACATGGAATAATCTGCTCCATTTACTACCACAGCTGATATTTCACAAACAAAGTTTACATTGATGGTATAACACAGCAAAAAATTCCTGATTCTCTTATCAAAATCTGTCACTAAAAATTTAGATAGAGCTCATGTATTTTCTACACACAAACAGTTTTATTTACATATGAAAGTTAAAATACAAATTAAAATAATGTTTAAAACATTAAATAATGGTTCAATATCTATCAAATCCACAATTCATACACTTCAGCATTCTAAATAAAATTTTACAATTACTCTTGAATAAAATGTTATCAATCGCAAAAATTCCATGCATGCCAACATGCAATACGAGACTTTCTCACACACTTTAAAAAAATTGTAATTAATTTGTTTATTCTAATGATAGGTGAAAGCTGCTTTCTCCATCTGAATTTTATAACTTCTTGTTTTTGTTAGATACACACTTACAGTGACATTAGTGTTTCTTGTACTTCACTAGCGGATGTATTTCACATTGCCTCAGCTCTGCAATTTCAATTTTAAGTGTGGTATGAGAATTTTTCTTAAAATGCAAATTTTGACACTTTAATTCACATTTAATGCTGGTTAAATCAATCTAACTAGTGTTTCACCTTTTTATTTATCAGCTGTATATGTTCAGATTTTTAAAAAACTGTACACCATTTCAACTAATTGTAATATATTTACTTTTTTGAATCCAGGAGATAGCAAGATAAATATAACTTTTTGCAATGATGTCCAATGCCCAACTGTTTGGCTGCATTGAGTGGGCAAAGATACTTAAATCAATGAAATATATTTAGATCAGGGTGCAAGATTTATTTATAATCTAAGTCTCGAAATTTATTGTGGGAAACAACCCGACAGGGAATTTAAAGTATAAAACAATGCAAATGCTCATGGCAAGACCAATCCTAACCATTGGAAAAACATAACAATGAACAACTATTTTAACTATGGTTCTGATAATTTTAGAACTTAAAAAATTTAAAACCACAACAGTAGGGTGAGTGAGTGAACAATTAACGTCACACTCTTCAGCTACACGAGCGACAGACCACAAAATTTTGAACCATGTTCAAGTGACGTGGACGACACCTGAGCTGGCACCCTCTCTCCTAACTACCACACCACACCAATGGGAGGACGTTTCAACTCTCGACAGATTTAACGTGTATCGTTGGCCTACAAGGCGGGTCTTTATTGGTACTGGGCTCGAACTCATGACGACTGCCATGATTCGATACCTTGACCACTGGGCTACCGCAGCCCTACCACAATAGTAGGAACTATTAAAAAAAAATAAGGAACCACCCATGGTTATTTCAACTCTCCCTGATGATAGGAAAATTGACAAAATCACTAGTAATGCTGCCAAATCTAAGATTACAATTTTTCATACTTTTACTGAAGGCGGTGTAAACACTGTTAATGAAATGAAAGATGCCTATTTTGTGGCTTGAGCAAACTATAGATAGACTTTGACAGAGTTCTGCCTCTGTTAAATTTTAGAGGAATAAATTACAAATGACTAAACCTATTGAAACGCCATTTATGCGCCGAATCTCAGATTCAAGCAATAAAAAATAAAAGAGAAAAAAATGAAATTGCTCGGAAAAGTACAAGAGAGTGAGGAAGCAGGGTTAAATGATTTATTGCCTTAAAAATTCCAGGATTTTATTTATTGCCTTAAAAAACTCCACTGTAACAGTGCATTTCACCAGCAAATTATGCAAATGTACATAATGTCAGTTACTATATATATGTGATGCCATGAAATTATATTTATCAACAGTAACCAGAAAATGGCACAATTTTTTTCGTTTAACTAAATATTTATTATTTTAACAAGTCTAAATCGAAGAATGCCCTTCACAAATGATTATCAATGGTTAAGAGCATAGAAATGCTGTTTTCAGCCCATTTAAAGACTTAATTGAGTTAGATTAGAAAATTTTCAGATAAATTTAATGGCAAGCCTAAAAATGGCAAATTTTTCCCACTAAGAAGTTGAATGCTGACAACTGTTTAACATGATCAGAAAATGTAAAAGTTCTGATGGAAAAAAATTGTTAGGGTGTCATCACTGGAACCAAGAAACCGCCTGTGCCAAGGAGTTGCAACCAACCCTTCTTCCACTTTTCTAAAGACATATGAAATTTTCAAGTTATGACTAAAGCTTTCAGAATGATCTATGAGAAAATAGAAAGATTAAGAATTATTACCCACTGGAACAGAGTGCGAAAAGATAGGTTGGAAGATTTAGGATTCGAAGGCACACATCATTGGAATAAACGGGAATTTTTTTTAGAGCTGAATTTCAGAAAACAAAGATATTGAAGTGTTTGCTACTTTATTTAGAGGGTTAACAACTTACAGATGCAGATAAACTGTTAAATGATTGGTTTCATGGCTATCAGCTAGTCATGCAATCTATACAGGGTGACCCCAAAATAACGCCGAAACTCTGCAAAGCTAAATTCCTCGTTGAGGAAACATGAAAAATGCCTAAATAACTGTACCTGTTGATCCATTGTTTACGAAAAAATACGACAAAGAAAATAGTACGTCACAGCCTGTACAAAGAAAAAACACCGTACTGAACACATCAACACCAGTATTTGCAAATATTTATAAAGACTGACATTCAAATAATCTGCCAAGCATAACATGGCAGGCTTAAGTGCACCCATTGCAGCGGTGCGGTGTCTGCCAAAGTACAAGGAGCATGCAGATGAACATTTAGGTCAGTACATTTTCAAACACCAATTCTTTGAGAATGCTCCATTGAAAAAATCCAAAGGTGCAAGATCTGGTGATTGTGGTGGTCATGGAACCAGACCCCCCCCCTGTCTGATCCATCAGCCAAGGTATGCCATATCCACCCAATCACATATAGGAACGCAGAAATACACCTGAGCCCAATCATGTATTATTCATTCAGCATCGCTTACACAATACTTTTCACATAAACTATGGCTTGTACAAATACAGTACTTTGGGTCTTTTTTATGTATTCCTAATGAGGAATCTGGCTGTGCAGAATTTGGGTGTTATTTTTGTACAACCTGTATAATTGCAGATCAGATGCAGGTTTCACTTCTGAAAAGGTTATTGAAGTGTTAGCCGAAGAATTAAGGTGAAAATAAAGTCAAGAGATCAAGAAGTACTTTTTAAAATTGAAACTGAACCTGTAAACTGAAAAACTGTTAGTGTAAAAGTTAAAACGAAAATTTTCAAAAAAAAAAGTATGGTTATATAGGACATTTAACTGTAATATGCGAGATGGTTTAATAATTATAATGAATGAGGGGGAAAAAAGTGAAAACAAAAAATTATTGTGACAGCAGCTTAATAATAGAACTGCAATGTAATAATCGGCATGAGTTTTTGTTGCAGTTGCTAGCACTGTTCACTAGTATAGCAGATACCTTTTTAGAGATTTCAAAAAATGAAATACAAAAATTGCAGTCACTATTAATGATATCCCTTGTCCAATAAAAGCTGTAGGAACTGTAAAAATGTATTTTAATTACTATGACCAGCAGGAAAACATCAACCTCACTAATGTAATGTATTCACCAAACCTTAGGTAAAACTTAAATAGCAGGTTCGATTACAGATAAAGGGATTGAGTGCAAAGCTTATTAGTAAATGAGGAAAAATTAATATTTATTCAAAGGAAGGTAGACAGCTATCATTTAGAAAAAGGAATTTATTATGTGTATCCCAAATGGTTTCATAGAGTTGAAGATTATCAACAACAAACGAAGGTAAACTTCAGATTTGAGACAAAAAAATTTTGCTGTATTAATATTCGATATATTGTTGACAACGAAGAGAAAATCTGTGAGAGAGGATTACCGAATTCTGCGATTAAAAACATAAACCTTGTAGATTAGCTGAAACTAAATGCTTTCTCATAAAGCTATAGGTAGAATTAGAAATACAAAATGGATGTATTTGGTCCGAAATGGATGTATGTGGTCAGTTGAACCAAAAAGAGACAACAAATAATTTTCAACTATTCTTGATGATCTTTCCCAGGAATTTAATTCACTGTTTATTTTTTAGTACAAACATATTTTTTTTAACATTGAGAAACTTTAAAAACATGCCAAGAGATTTTTCAATTTGAAAATTACTAAGGCTTGTATTGATAACGGTTTAAAATTTTGCAATGTAGAATTTGAAAGTTTATTTAAATGACCAGAAAATCTTTCTAGAGAGAACTAGCAGTTACACTTAATACAATAGGGTAAGCGAAAGCTTTAATAACATTGCAATGGATGATATTATAGCTTACTAAAAGAAGGTTCTTTATAAAATAGTTTTGGGGTGGAGGCATTGCCTCATGTTTATATTTGGAACATTCTGCTACTACAGCCATGACAAAACTCCATTTGAACTTTTTACAGAGGGTAGATGTGCTTTCGGTAAAACATTAAAAACCTTTGGGAACAATTTCTTATATTGGAACCCCAAGGCTACTAAGAAATAAATTACAGATGAAAGCCAAAAAGGACAAAATGGTGGGATATTCCAAGATATCACATAGAGCTACCCAAAAAATGGCAATGGAAACAATCTGGGCCTTAATGGAAAAATTAGCAACAGACTGAGTACGAGTCAAAATTTTTTTTTACATGACAGTTTAATTGGGGAAAGCATCAAAAACTGTTTATTAATGTTGCACCCAAAAAAAAAACACGAGCGCTACTAACAGTGGACATCGCAATTTTGAACTGCGGTCAAGTAATGACTAAACAGCAGCAATTCAAAAAACTGTCTTACCTGCAGTAAAAAATTATCCCTTTTGCATTGCACATACAGTGGACCACAAAAGTGTTAGTACACTTGCAATTTTGTATAAAATTTGATGTTTTCGACAAAAAAAACATCAGAATTGTGATTTTTAAAATAATATCTGCAACTTGTTCTTATTAGAATTACATAAGCATTTTTATGAAACATAGAATACCTATTATTTTAAAAAAATTAATAATCAAAAAACTAAAAAAATTATGCCACAAGTCTTCATATAATTAAAAAAATCTCAATATAGCTTTAAATATTGTATTTGTTCCTTAATTTAGTAAGTATGATATCTTTTAGTGTCCACAACAACTTTTAAATGTCTTGGTATAAATTTGATCAGTTTTTTGTAATTTTTGCATCGATATTCCTCCATTCTTCTGTGATTAATTTCACTTCACATTTTATTTTCATATGTCATGTTTTTGTTTTTAAAATTAAATTCTCACTAAATATGTTCTACTAGGCTTCAATCAGGTGATTTAAGAGGTATTTTTAGAATTTGGGGACAGTTATAGAGACACTAAAGGCATACATTGAGAGGGTCATTGTCTTGTGTCATTAACTTGTTAAAAATGAAGTCAACTCCAATATCCAAATTTTAGGCAGATAATTTCAAAAATTGTTTAAAATATTTAAACAGAACTCATGATTCACAATACCATGAAAATATACCAAACCTAATCCTGAAGCTAATTTACACCCCAACGTAAGAACACTTCCTCCTCCATGCTTCAGCAAGGAGGTGGTGTTCTTGTTACAACTAAATTCTTGGGATTAAGATCCTGATTTTTTCTGTCATTCCAACACATTTACTGTCAATGCTGAATTTTCTATAACTTAATCCCAAGAATCTAGATCTAAAAGGAGAGGTGGTAGGTAATTTGGTATTTTTGACAGTATTTGGAATCATGTGAGCTCTATTTAAGTATTTTAAAGAACAATCTGAAGTTATCCACCCAAAATTTGGATTTTGTAGATGACTTCATTTTTTAGCAAGATAACGATACCAAGTGCACTGCTGTCAAAGTACACCGATGGTGTCTCTATAAATGTCCCCAAATTCTAAAAATACAGACTAAATCACCTGATTTAAGCCTAGTAGAACACATTTGGCGAGAATTTGATTTAAAAAAAAAACAACATATAAAAATAAAATGTGAATTAAAAGAATAATCACAGAAGAATGCAGGAATATCGATGCAGAAATTGCAAAAATCTGTACCAAGACGTTTAAAAATTGTTATGGACTCTAAAAGATATTTTACTAAGTACTAAATTAAGAAACAAATACAATATTTAAAGCTTTGTTGAGATTTTTTTAAAGTGTATGAAGACTTGTGGTATAATTTTTTAGTAGTTTTTTGATTATTTTTTTTTAAAAAGTAATAGTTATTCTATGTTTTAAAAAATGATTATGTTATTCCAATAAGAACAAAAGTTGCAGATATTATAAAAAACTTATAATTTCAATATATTAATTTCTATTAGTCAAAAGCATTAAATTTTATAGAAAATTGCAAATGTATGAGTATTACTGCATATTTCTACCATATTTGCTAAAAAATGCAGCAGACATGCCACTGGTATGAATTTGTTAAAAATTTCAATTGGAGATAAAATAACTCAGAAAACATTTCATAATCTTAAAATTGGCAGCATTGAAAATATTTTTCTTAAAACTTACATCCCCCTCCCTAGCAATGCTGAATGTTTCTTTCAGTTGGCATTAGTTTTTACTTCAAATTTGGCCTTCTCTGTGAAATTGAAGGTTCTTTAGGATCAAAAGTAGTTTCATGTGATTTCCTCAACATCTATGTTTGTGAAAATTTCAATTTTACCCTAAACATCTGCTGGTAGAAAAAGTTCAAAAATACCTTCTTTTGCATCTTCCTCATCAGTCAAATATTTATTTTATTCTGGAAACAGTTGACATACACAAATGCAATCTTCGTCATATAATGTATACAAGACAGAATTAGCATCCTCACTGACTGAAGAAACAAGTTTGTAGGGTTTTCAACAAAAAGTAAGGTAACAGCAGCTCTGATGGGTATGCAAATTACTGATATCAATAAAAATCCCTATGAAGATAGCAAACACGATCACAACATTCAAATGGTGCCTGTATATACAGCTGGTTCACTAATAACAAGAATAAATCTCAGAAGATGGAGGTGTTGACAGAAACATGGTCTGTGATTGAAATAAGAAGTATAACATGGTTTTTGAATTTAAAGAAAAATTCTCCAGCTGAAATTCATTGGTAATTGGTAGAACTGTACGGTACAAGAGTTATGTAACCAAGACAGGTTTGGTTTGAGAAATATATCAAGAGTCAAACATTAGAAATTTTAGCATTCATGAATTATTTTTCCCATTCTATGTACAGTAATCAAAGTAAATTTATTATGTTACTTGCTAGTATTCTATTTATGGAATATCCAAATTTCTTATCTTGATATAATAACAATCTTTTGAAATAACTTATAGTCTACTAACAGAATATGATCTTACTACACTCATTCGATCAGTTAATCTACATTTTTTTAAATAACTTATAAAGAGCAAAAGAAATAAAACTTATATATACACACACATACAATGAAATAAGTTTAACACAAAAACACTTAAGGCAAAAATATCATTTAAAGTGAAACAACACAATGGTCCCTACAAACAACTATGTATATTGATGCATTTCTCCCTCTCTTAACAAGAAACGAAAATCGCTCAACACAAAAGCTTTCCCTTTTGAGAATTAATAAAATACGGAAAACACCAGCTGACCAGGCAAGATTTAAGAAGGATGTAAAATGAAAGAGGTGGTTTCACATGTTTCGTAGAAAAGAGGTTAATTTAGCTCTGGATTATCCTAGGAATAGCCAGTAACATGAGCTAATTTTGTTTATCTAAGCTACTTTAACCCTCCACCCTTATAAACACCACACAAAAACCCCTTATCTCTCATCAGTTGGAATTCTATGAGTACATCACAGTGTGAGTAATAATCAGTGAGTTTGGTTAGTATTTTTTTCTATTTTAGAGGAATTTTTTTATGAGCACAATGGCAAGGAGCTCAGGGGGGAGAGCAAACTGCTATTCGCTTAAAATGAAGATGAAGTTTCTTATGCTGTTGATCAAAAACAGAAGACATAATCGGAAATCTTTAAAGATTTTGGTATTGCTAGCTTCCACTGTATTATCGGAAGAATTTGTAGTAGTAAGTGATAATAATGTGGATACAGCCCCAATTATGGCTAACAAAGACATTTTCAAGTTTGTTCACAGCTCAAAAAAAATCATTGATGCAGATTCTGACAACGAAAATGAAATGATTGTGCAGCTCCTGTTTCCATGTCATCCGAAATGAGGAACATCACGAAAATCATGCGCAATTTACGCACAATCCAATGGTGAGAGGAATAACAAAATGGACGACATCAAACAATTTGATGCTGAAAAAGACAATACATAGAATTTTTTTTTCCAAATACTCAATAAATATTGTTTTCAAAAAACTTTTAAATTTTGTATTAATTTTCATTAAGTTTTTGGTTTAATCGATTTTTATTAATTACATATCTATGCAAATAAAATGTACTAAAATAAAGCTTATTTGTTGAATATATATATCTTTTAACACAAAAAAATATTTCAGTCCCCTTCACCATATATATATATATATATATCAGAAAACTATAAAAATTATGCTCAATTCATGGATTGTTGGCTGAGTAAAAGGTTTAATATATTTTGTGTGTATATTTCCAAAAGAGGAAAACATTAATTATAACTCCAGTAAAATTCCATGAGTTCCACAGTTAAATATATCATAAAATAAATGACTTTTCAGCATTCGAGACAAAGTAGCAATATCTTCACAAATACACTAAATTAGGGATACCAGCTTAGTAACGAGTTGGGGATTTTCTGGCCTTGATAACGAATGCCACATGATTAGGCATAGATTCAACAAGTTTTTAGAAATGTTCCACGGGAATGACTTACCAAATATTGGCTAAAGCTGTCCATAATTCAGTAAGGATCGTTGGTGCTATGTGATGGCCTTTCACGCCTTGTTCCAAAATAACCCGAAGATGCTCAATAAGATTTGTCTATTCTTCCAGGTGGACAATATATGACAGAAAAGTCAAAGGAATGCTCATCCAACCAGCCAGTAGCAAATCTGGACGCGAGTCTTGCTGGAAAACTCCATTATGGTGTAGATAACAGAACACCATAAACAGATGGAGGTGATCACCCTGTAAATCTATGCACTGAATTGCATTTAGGGAGGTTGGCACAAGCACCAAAGATCCCAAACAGTAGAATGAAAAAACACCCCAGATCACAATTGAGCCACCATGTCCTTGTACAATTCCAACCTGGCATGTAGGATTCATAGCTCCCTGACACCATATTTTCAGAGTACCATCAGCGTTAAATAGTCAGAATCGACTCATCACTCCATGTTACTTGTTTCCAGTTCTCTACACTCCGGTCTTTGTACTTCCTCTCTTGCCCAAGCACAATGTTCAGCCCATTGGCGAGCATTGAGCATAGGTACTCTCCTAGGTCGACGGCTCCCGAAACCCATACAGTAAAGCAAGCTTTGCACAGTCTGTTTACAGACTGTACAACTGCCACCGTCATTCAACTGGATTTCAATTTGAGCTAATGTTTGGCTTCGCTGCCTGTGTGGAATATGCCTGAGCCATCTCTCACCATAAACTGTGAAGGCTAATTGTCCTTTGCAGTTTGTCGGATTGCTATTTTTTTGTCCACCATCCATGTATTCGCCCATTCTGGCAATTCCAACAACTAATTCAGAACAACCACAGTAGGCGTTAGGCGCACAGTTCCCTCACTTGCGCATAATGAGTGAGTGAATATTAACATCACACTGCTCAGCTACACAAGGGCTTTTGGCAATGGACCACGTAATTTTGAACCATTGTCGAAAGACGTGGACGGTGGCACTTTGAATTTATTTGAAATAAATACAGTTATAAATGTTGTTATAACTCATCTCCAAAGCAAAAATTTTCATCCTACTAATGCATTTTTATTAATTTCAAAGGAATTATTTATAAACTACAGTTTTAATTTACTATGTTAAATTATTTTAATTTTTAAAATGGGTAATTTGAAAGCATTTCACAGTCATTCTAATCCTCAATGACAAACTGGGGTTTGAAAGAACCAAATGCTCCTCATCCATACATACAACACCAAAAAAAATTCATTTATAACATAGTACCTAATTTAATTTATATTCAATTTACTCATTCATAGATATTTTGTTTAACATTAAAAATTTTCTTGTAGCAATTAACTTTATTGTGTTTCATAATGAATTTAAACAAAGTTTAGTATTCCAGTTCAATGTGAGAATGCCGAAGATGTAAAATAAAATCCATAACAATATCTTTTATTTAAAATACTTTGTAGTGAATTTCCTTCATGTTTTTCAACTAACCTCAAAAAGGAAAGTCTTTTCAGGAATTTATTGATTTTTGAGACCTCTTCCAGTGATGGAATCATGCCATATGCATATGAGTTTTATTATTCACAATAAAGTGAAGTTAGCCTCAAAAGGATATTGATTGCAAAATCTTACAAACAAGAAGTGATAATGAAATCTTGAGAGATGATTTAAATTATATTCTGAGGCATACAAGGAAACTTTTGAAAATTACAAAGCCTTAAAAAATGCAGGATAATCACTTCAAGTGAATTCTTAAAAAAAGGAGAAATAGCATTTTAAATTTTATAAAACAGAGCTTGATATACAAAATATATTTAAAATAATCTGAAGAAAACTTCCCAATAAAGGTACTTTGATGAGAAAAGTACCAATAAGAAACATTTGTTTTGCAAAAATTATTTTTATAAAAGCTTATATACACTATAGCACATATAAAAGTCAGTTACATACAGGTGGTTATGAAAATAATGGAAACACCAGTGAACAAAAGTGACACATCTGAATGGGCTTTGTAAGCATCAAAATATAACAATTCCCTACCAGGTTTTTTTTATAAATAGAAATGCATATATTCTGGTAGTATGTGGTAGCTTTATTGAAGTTCTGTAAGCCTTAGACTTTTTAGAAAAAAGTAACACATGCCAGATTTCTCAGATCTTCAAAGAGGTCAAACTGTAGGAGCTCGTCTAACTGGAGCAAGTGAGACAGAAACATCCCAATTTTTGGGCATTTTTAGAGATAAGGTGTCTAAATTTGTAACATACACACAGTGCATCAAGACAAGTTCAGCAAAGCAAAATAGGGGATGGAAAAAGAAGCTCAGTGGAAGAGACCGATAGGTATAGAGTGAGTGAGTGAATATTAACGTCGCATTGTTCAGCTACACGAGGGCTTTTGGCGACGGACCACGTAATTTTGAACCATGGTCAAGTGACGTGGACGACACCTGAGCTGGCACCCCCCTCTCCTAACTACCACACCACACCAACGGGAGGACGTTTCAGCTCTCGACAGATTTAACGTGCATCGCTGCCCTACACGGCGGGTCTTTAGTGGTACGGGGCTCGAACTCATGACATGCCTGCCATGGTCCGATACCTTAACCACTGGGCTACCGCAGCCCTCCGATAGGTATAGAAGTGGATTGTAATGTCTAAAAAGCGAACCACAACAAGTGACCAGAGAGCTCAATCAGTATCTGGATTCTCCCCAGTGTCAATTACAGTTAGAAAACACCTTCATAAACAGAACATTTATGGCAGAGCAGCAATTCCCAAGACAATAGTCACAGATGTCAATACCAAACATCATCTGCAGTGGTGTCACACTCACAAAACCTGGTCAAAGTGAAAGAAAGTACTATGGTCTGACGAATCCTCTTTCACACTTTTCTCTACAACAAGGTGGGTGAATGTTTGAAGGACACCTGCACAAGAGTGTATGATCATGATCGCCTCCTTCCAACTGTTAAGTATGGAGGTGGATCTGCCATGATATAGGCAGCTGTGTGTAGTGGTTTTCTGTTGGACTAATCATAACCCTGAAAGGAAGGATCACTGGGTAAAAATATTTAGAAATTTTAGGTGATTAAGCCCATTCTACGATGCAAACTTTGCTTCCTGCAGGATGGAGTTTTCCAGGATGATAATGCTCCTAGCCATGCAGCGGTACTTGTCCAATCACGGTTTGATGAACACAGGATGACATTAAGCATCTACCTTGGCGCACACAGACAGCTGACCTCAATATAATTAAACCATTATGGCTTATTTTAGAGCGTTCAATACGGAATCGATATCCTCCCCTGGCATCTCTCCCAGAACTTTTACAATATCTCCCTGCAGGATGGGTAGAATATTCCTTTAAGTACTATTCAGCACTTGTATGAATCGATTCCAAGGCGAATCCAAGTTGTATTTCATGCCAAAGGTTGTCCTACACCATACTAATAAAGGATTATTTATAAATCTAAGGCGTTTCCATTAATTTGACAACCATCTGTACATGCAATTTAGGAAACGTTTAGCAAAAGATAAAAACGTGCCAATTTAAAGGTTCAAAAGAACATGGAATATTAGTATAAAAAATGGCTTTGTGGTATGTCGTGGCACTAACATCTTGCAACTAATAATAAAAATAGAAAATGCAAATCAAATATGTAAAAATTTTTTTGGTTATCTTGTAGGCTGGCTATGAGAACTCAACCAGTTACAAAAACATCCAG
This sequence comes from Trichonephila inaurata madagascariensis, assembly GCA_019973955.1. Lineage (NCBI taxonomy): Eukaryota > Metazoa > Arthropoda > Arachnida > Araneae > Nephilidae > Trichonephila > Trichonephila inaurata. Next base: position 226,291 of record BMAV01006561.1, on the reverse strand, counting down.
AGCAGAAGCTTAACTGACGCTAATCATCGTATTTAAGATATCTAGTTGAATAGCTGAATGAAAGTATGAAATCATATGATCAATCAAATTGTTTCACAATTAAAATTGTCATCATGAAAAACTAGCAAGTTAATGCCTGAAGCCTCATCATAAAAAAAGATAATGGTGCGATAAATATTGTTCAACAACTTTTTAGTTAGATGGTTAAAAAAATCTCTTGAATGAATATTATCTGAAGTAGAGTAAGTTAACAAAAATGTAATGCTTGGTTTTTAAATTAAAATAAGCAATTTAGAGATTATGCAAATAACAATATTTATGAATTGTAGATTTAACTTTATCTACGAAGGAATAAGATATTTGAAAATATATTTTGTGTAATATACTATACTGTTCAAATTAATTGGGACAAATGGGGAAAAAAGAGATTTTTCTTCTAAGACCTTAGCTTTTTATCATTACACATACCTTAAATAGATTAAACAATCTGTATATTAGTATGAAGTGTGTCTTTTTTTTATTAGAAATGACTTTTTCAAACCATCGTGGCATAGACTCCACTAGAGTAGCACACATGTTCTTGATTTCATCATCTTGGAAACACACTAGTATAACCCTTTTTATCGTCTGATTTGTTGTCATACGATTCATCTTAGCTAAAAGGATTCTTGAGAATATGCCATCAGTTTTGAATAGGAATTAAGTCTGGAGAATTATCAAGCCAATTGAGCACTTTTATTTTACTTTCTGCATAAAAGTATGGACCAATTTCGAATTGTGACAAGGGGCCAAGTCATGTTGAAATGTTCCATCAAATGTTTCCATGAATGAAAACTTACTACACAAACTTACTACCAATCTTACTACTTAATATTTCTAAAAATTTGACAGAATTCATCATGTATTTCAGAGGAACTAAGCTTGCAAGGCGATTTGTTGTGAAAAAAAACCCCAAACATCTGTTTAGAAGGGTGTTTTACAATCTGTTGGATATGATCTGGCAACAAAGTTTCAGCTTCCTTTTCCACACTTGTTTTTATCCTGCACAAATAAATGTTTCTTCACTCAAAATCACCTTCTTCCAGTCTCTAACAGTTCATAATTGGGATTTTTTGGCCCATTCTAAATGTTTTTTTTTAATCATTTTCTGGGTTTTTTTCCTCAGCCTTTTTGCATTAAGGCCGCTTTCTAGAAGCATTTTCCATGCAGTTAAGGTACTCACTTCAACACCATTATCCAATAAATCTCTTCAAAGGTCTATGCTTGTCATTCTAGGATTTATTTTGCTACTTCTCATTAAAATTTTATCAATTTTTGGAGATGCTTTCCACTTGCGTAACACTTAATTCGATCACACCAACTGCCATAGTTATATCTCAGTCATAGAAGTGTGTTCATTGAGAGTGATTTAATTTAGAACGGTTCCTCCAAGTATTATCCACCTTTGATCAAGAAAAAGTAATATGTCTTATACAGAATGCAAAATTGAAATTATTAGCTGCCCCACTGAAAGACTCATAACTGAGCTCCTGATACATTAAAATGAATAAATTATAGACAAAATCGGTCTGTTACACTACCTAAAGACAGACATAATGGGTTTCAGGTAGTTCAGGACATCACTAGTAATCACATACCAACTCAAACAAGAAAAACATGTTTGTTCCAATTAATTCGAACAGTATAATATAAGGATATTATAATTGTAACAACTAACATTATACTCAAACAGAAATGAAATATATTACAAAGGTTTCATGTCAATCCCTCAAGATGACAGTAAAAACTTGTGTTGCTGTTGTTAAGTAAAATCTAAAAGTAAAATAAAAACATTGACAATTGTATGAAAAGACTGAGCAAAATGTTGACACCCTTGACATCAGACAGCACCAGTTGACCAAAGTCTTAACTAGATCATGCCAAATACAATGCATAATGTTCAAAGTTTCAACAACTCTACACAGTTTTTAACTCCACATATACATATATTATTATATGTTGCAAGAATTTATAATGCTGTGTAAATAAAAGACAAAATTTAAACACATGCATAAAAAGTGTTCCTTATACATAAAAAATGTACCTCGCCAGATCCCCATGGAAATCCGGTAAGAAAGTTAGCAGCAACATATTTCTGCAGGTCTGTGAGCAATTGATTCCATGAAGTTACCCAATTTCTATGCAGCTGATTTCTAAAACAAAGGACACATAAGAATTTAAAAAACATTTAAATAACAAATTGTATACTTCATAATAAAATAGTAATATAAAGTATATGAGATTTATTCAGATAATTATACTGGAAAGTATAAAACTAACATGGTTATAATTCTGCCTCATACAATTATATATGTACTTAACTATTAGATAATTAAATATATCTAGTTGCATAATAATTAAAAACTGAACCAAATTAATACTTTATTATAGCAGTGCAATGTATATAACAATTTAAATTTATATTCAAAACATTATAGTAGTCTTATATACTGCTCTTCTTACAGATGAACAAGAATGTCTGTAAAAAGGTATAATCAGCTGGGAAGAAGACTAAAAATTCACATATACAAACACAAAACTACAGATAAATTTTACTTTTGAGCAATTTCTAAATCATGGCTACCCCCATTTGAACAAGATCTTGTAAGATTTATTCAAAAATATACTCTCAGAGAGGAAGAATGCAATAAAAAGATTTAATGATTTCTTTATTACAAAGATTCCAATAAAGCAGGGGGATTAAAAAAAATTGGTTAGTAAAATACATCACATTTAATAACATAGAAAATATTTTCTGAAATGTGGATGAAATGCCTTAATTAAATCGTTTTAAAAAATGCATCTTTTTTTCATACATTAGTTTCACTGATATCAATAAATGTCCTTCACTTTTTTAAATGCCATTTTCCACAGCTAAAAACTACAAGCCAGTAAAATACGTTTTTGAAACCAGACATACACTTTACATAGTTTCTTAAAAAATATCTTCTTCAATTACCTTCAAAATAATAGCAAATCAAGATTGGTTTAACAGTTTTAAAAGACATTTATTACTGTGTCAATTGCTATATCTATTATCAATAATGATAAAATGTCCCTTAGTATATTAAAAATTTGCTTCTTTTACACTGAGAGGCAATAAATGTATAATTTTACTGTTCAAAATAACACAAAAGTTCTCATATATAATGATATCTAATTGGCAAATAAACAGATTAAATATGAATTTTTTTCAAACAGAATTTTCTAGAGTTAACAGAAAAATGATACACAGAATGACTTGTCGACTTCAACAATGACATTTTATAATTGATTTAATACTTAATTAAATTAAGTTGCTCTTATTTTCTTATATTTACGAATGTATGCACACAGCAATGTAACCACTAAAATACTTTTATTGAAGGTGGGGGTAAAATGTTCGAGATTAATTTTTTGTTCAATAATTTGTTGCATCCATCAGTGACCAGATAAAGCATCACTAAAACTTTCTTTAAAGGCTACTCTCAACAACCAAATTTACATGACTACTCTTAAAATTGGATTTAAATGAGAACACTTGGAGATAAAAACTGATTTAATGGGGTTTTAAGTAATAAATATACTTCAACATTGTGAGACCCTAATTTTGACTGCAAATTCTATTTCATACTTAAGTGTAAAAAAATAACTAAATCAAACAATTTTTTTAAAAATACTTATTAAAATTTAACAATTTCCGTTTTGAACTAAAACAATAGAAAAGTAAAATCACAATTTTTTTTTCAAACATCTGAAATGACACATATAGCAGATAACATGTACTTTTTAAAAACTGTTGACCACCCAAAATACAGCACTATGAAGGAAGTATTTGATCTGTATGAAATTTTCACTGTGTATATACAGTTATGAAATATGCAATTGATTTACATTTCAGGTCAAATGTCTATCAAGGGCATCTGCAGTGTCACAAACAAATATTGCACACAGGGAGAATAGAATGCTGTCTTCAAGTAGTGGAAAGAGGGTTTCTGATTTCCCGGTCTTTTGCCCTTCCCGGGGAATTCACGGACATAACAGTCTTTTATGGGAATGCATCGAAATTTTGAATAAGTTATGAACAAGCCATTTTTTAATTGGTATCAATAATAATGATATGGAATAAGTTTTCACATAAATGAGTATACACATTCCAAAAACTTATACTCATTTATATATTGAGCTAAAAATACACAAAATAAATTATGTTAATTATTCCCTTTTAAAATATGATTTTAGAGGAAATATAAGCATTCAAATTTATCTCTCAACCTATTTGATTGTTAACGACACAGAATAAAGTTAGAATTTTAGAATAAGGAAACTAAAATCTCGAAAAGAAATTTCACATTAAAAGATAACTAAAATTAAAGTTTTTTTTTCACTGTTTCATGAGCATTACAATTTCTCTAATGTTGCTAATAAAGGATAAATAATAATTAATACTTGGAAAGTTATCTGCTTCTGGAGTAATGATTATGTACATTAAAAATGCTAACTATTGTACATTGCTGGTCATTAAAATTGCAACACTATAAAGGAAAGCAAATACAGAAAAGATATTTATTGTACGTAAACAATAAGGCATGAACACAAAATGATTAAATTTGCAAGTTTGTGGATTTACATGGGCACAAAATTAGAAGAAAAATCCCCCAGCAGCTAAAACAGGACTTACCTGGTTAGGTATGGTCGAACACAGACAGAAATGGGCAACTCATTATATGTTCATCAACCATATTGGCTGGAGAGAGGTGGCGGGCCAGTCTCTCAACAACCCAAGAACAGATGTTTTCAATGGGTGACAAAGCTGGGGATCATGCTGGCCAGGGTAACAATCGAATACCCTGTATATCGAGGAAGGACAGAACACGACATGAATGTGTGGTCTTAGATTATCTTGTAAGAATGTGGCGTTTGGCAGGCCTTGAAAATAGGGCACAACCACTGGATGTAAGATGTCAGAAACGAACCACACTGCGTTCAAATTACCGTCGATCCGAACTAGAAATATGCATATTGTTAACCCAATGGTTGCCCAAACCATCACACCAGGTAAAGGACCCCTATGCCGATATCGAACGCAAGCAGGCAACGAGCGGTCTTTTTGGAGCCGCCAGAATACTGTATGCAGAACCCGGATTTATCTGAAAAAAATGTCATTGAGCTACACCTTTATCCACAATTGTCATCTGGCACACTAGAGTCGCAGTCTCACTCTATGCTTCATTGTCAAGAGTAATTGAAGTAATGGTAACCGAGCTAACAGTCTGCACTGAAGAAAACATGCTCATTTCCTGACTAATGGTCCATGTGGTTTTGCAGGGCCAACCTCATAATGTCTTGAGCGTCAGTCATGGAGGGCGTGAAGATCCTGCATGCTGTTCAGTATGACCCTCACCAATCCATCGATTCCATACTCACATGACAGTGGTTACATTTTTACCAGTGTGGCAGGGGATGTTGCGGAACGATAATCCCTTCTCTCGATAGGCAATGATCCTGCCTCTTATCGAATTCTTCCACTTGCTGGTAAGCATTTCTTATTATTAGAGGCAAAATACAATATTCTGAGTAAACTCAAAACCATAAAAAGTGCTTTCAAAATGAGAAATTGAAAACAAATTTTCTTTTATGTAGTGCTTTAAATATCGTTTCTCCCATTGCAATCTAAATGTGCTGAAATATACTAATCTTTTGCATATATCCCAAAGTCTTTTACCTTTCATCTGATTTATACTTGAATCAGATCATTCCTTCTTGGTGTTACAATATTAATGGGCAGGAGTGTATTGAGAAGATTTTACTTGTTTAATTGATTTTTTTGTTTATAGAATTACTACAGATTTCTGTTACATAGATATTTAAAGCAAGAATCTCACACAAAAGTTTGATTAAGAAAAATAATAATTAAGAAAAAAATTGACAATAATTTTTTAAAAACTTCCACCTTCAATACTTTTGTTCATTCCCTTCCACAAATTGCTGATCAACTAAAAAGCTTATAATGAAAAAAATAATGTAAGAAAAATATTAAATTAACAAATCAAATAACAGTTTTAATAAATAGTAGTGATGTTATCCTCAGACAAAAAAAATTAAGATATTAGAGCTGCATCACATTGAATGTGCTGGTACATTATTAAATGATGTTTCTTAAAAAACTAAATTTTCTTTTTACAAAGTGATGTTCAACAAAGAGGAAAACTGATCAAGGCAAATAGTTTTAATATTTACTTTTTCCTTTGGCAAATTGGATTGCAATTTTTCTTATATTACCTTTTTACCCACTACTGGAAATTCCAATGAACATTTCTCCATTCAAGGAATTCAAGATCAATGGCCACTATTTGCAACAGTGCAGTAAGCTAAAATGTATGAAAAATAGTTCTTCACTATTTCACAGTAACATGTCAATCCCGGGAATACAAGTATGAAAATCTTATGATTTTTTATGTGATTATCTATACTATTAAAATTCGAAGGTAAACAAACATATCTATGTATCGATCTTCTCATGAACCGCACCACACAGAAACTCTCCTAAAGTAACAAAAGATTGGGAATGACCCAAGGAAGCCGTTTGAACCATTTATACTCTAATCTTGCAATTAGTTAAAAAGATATTAATTAAAAACCTTAAAACACTTAATTGTTTTACCCCTGTTGGCTTTTTATTCCGTCGAGAGGCTTTTCAGATTCAGCTTAAAAAGTTCCAACTCATTGATGTTTTAAAAAAAAGTCATCTAATTTTTTCTATGGAACTCGGACAAAAAATAATTACAGAATCGGAAAGATCATTTGTTTCTCCACGATACGGTATAATTTTTTTTTTTTTACAAAGTAATGATATTTTCTATTTTTTCTAAAATGAGTCAAAATTTATACGTTTTTATAAAAATGATTTTTACATCGTTCCATTTGAAATTCCTTTCGTGTTAATGAATTGATATTCTTCACTAAAAAGTTCATGCTTCTCTCTTTTAGAATTAGTCATTTAAAAAATAAAAGTCGAAAACTTTTCTTTTTTTTTTTAAGATTTTTCAAAAAATACTAAAATTTTAATTAAACATTTGATAATTTCGTCATTTATGAAGATAATCTCACGAAACTTTTTTCCGTGTGTAGAACAATATTATCTGTAAAAAGATTGAAACAATTGCTAACAAATTACGGATTTCAAAATTTTTTTGTGTTTTTCATTTTTTTCCCCTTTTAGCGAGAGAATCGATGCAGTATTTTTGTTACATTTTTTTTGTTTAAAACTTACTGTAGTTTGCAATCGGATGTGTGAAGTTTGAAGGCATTACCTTAAAAAACATGCTCTTAAAATTTTTTAAAAAAATTTCATTGAAATATCCCTTTTGCATGAAGGTCACGTTACCTAATATGAGGATTCGCGTTGAGAAATGCGATGGCGGAAAGTGTGTGGGGGTGACTGGAATGAACGACGGTAGGTGATAATTTTTGGTACTCCTGATATTTTTTAAACAATCTAATTTTTCTATGAAACTCAGTCATAGAAAGATCAGTCTGAAAGATCATTTATTTGGACACCATACAGTATATTTTAAAGTTCATACTTTGATCTTTCAGAATCAGTAATTTAAGAAATGAAATGCCGAAAACTTTTTTTACGAATTTTTAAAAAATACTCAAAGTTTAAATAAACATTTAATAACTTCTTCATTTATAAAATTAATGGCATGAAATTTTTTCCAGTGTGTTGAACATTTCAAAAAAGGATCACAATTTTAATTCAACATTTAATATAGTTATGGAATTTTGTAATTTTACAAATTTTTCTACACTTTTCTGTCTTTTTTCAACAAACAACTATTTTTAAAAAAGGTACATTTTCGTTTCTGAGGACTAAAAAATTGGAATGACATCAATATAGAAATCACACACACACCAGGAAGTGCTGACAGTGAAAGAGGAATTTTCATAACAATATATGCATTCAAAAAAACAACGCGCAACGCCGAGGGTAAATGAAGGAGAAAGAAACCTGTCTGACAGTGAAAAGAAGTTAACAATTTTCGAAAAAGTGAATGACATCATTATAGCAATCACTCACATTATACTTGTACACACCCACACAGAAGTGCTGGCATCATGAAGGAAAGAGGAAATTAACATGGAGATTAATTTAAACACTTGGTAAAAGCCCGTGCAACGCTGGGCTAAGGGGAGGGGAAAGAAACAAAGTCAAAGTAATTTTGAAAAAGAATAATGGAAGTGCTGATTTTGTGAAGGGAAAATTTATGCATGTTGAAAAAGCCCATGCAACCTCGGGCCATGCAAATAATTTTACATGAGAAGCTTCAGTATGCCTTTAAAAAGAAAACGTGCATCAATCGAGCATGTTTCTAAATTCGAACAAAGAGGAATTGTTACCTTTAGAGAAAGTACACTGGTGTGCAAAACTTAAGCAACAGGTGGGTTTATTGCCATAACTTCACGAAAAATCATCTGAGAGACATGAAATTCTGAAATGAGGGAGAGTATTATGTACGTAAAGGATGACGAAAGCATCGGCACTGAAAAAGGAGATACAAGCGCATACGGTATGGAATCAAACAAAAACAAGCTTTATTGAACGCGATAGTATCGCGGACTCATGATTGTCTATCAAAAGGAAGAACAACAAGCAGATGTTCCTTAATATGGTATATGCTCTCCCCTTAATAGAATGGTTGCTTCACCATCTCCGCATACTCAGAACCAGCTGGTGCAACATTTCTTGCGTAGGAAGTGCCTATCCTCAATCAACATCTGTTTCCAGTTGTTGGTTGTTCTCGGATGATGTAAGCATGTGGCAATACGTCTCCCCAAAGCATCCCACACATGTTCGATGGGATTTAAATCTGGGGAGCACACTGGCCAATCCATTCAGTGATATCTTCACTTTCCAGCAGCTCCTCAACAGCAAGAGTGGATGTAGCGCATTGTCATCCATAAAAATGAAGTCTGGGCCAATGGCACCTCGGAAAAGACGCATATGGGGAAGAAGTACCTCCTCACAATAGCGATCCCGATTACAGACACACTCTGTCGAAAAATGTGAAGCCTTCACTTCGCCCATTCAGCATAATGCCTCCCCAGACAAGAACTCCAGGACCACCGTACGCGTTCTTCCTTGATGTTACTGGGATAAACCGGTCCCGATCTCTCCAAATCAAAAGCGCTTGAGACGCTTCTGGTACTGAACCGACTCTCATCCGTAAAGAGGACACGATTCCATTGATCAGTTGTCCAGTTTTGTGCTCTCTGGCCCACTGTAAACAGTGGCCGTTAACTTTCAACGGAGGAGCGCGTTCAGGACGGGGGCAAACAGGCCCCCTTTTGAAGGCGTCTGGCCACAGTAAACCCGCGACACTTGTCGACCGTTGCTGTACAGAGTTTCTGAGCAATGGCGTGACTTGACTGCTGCGCATCTTTTGCCTGCAGGATGATATATAGGTCATCCCCTGCAGTTGTGTCCCGGCGGCCACCACCAACCTTTCTAACAGCTGTACCTGTGGTTTGGAGCGCTTTCCAAGCGCACGAACGCACACTTTTGTTGATTCCGAACTCTGCAGCCACACTGGTGACAGTACACCCCTACTCCAGCTTTCCGATCATTCTTCCACGTGTGAAGTCATCCAGGTGATTTCTTCTAGCCATATTTCACGAACTGACTCACTGGCACTTGCAGAGAATATGTTGAATTGCGTCTCTGTCCTTCATTTTATTCTACTGTTGAGGAGCTTGCGCCGACATCACGCGTTTTGCGTACGCTCACATCGCTTCTGGCGTCTTGTTCCTGATATTTGCATACGCATGACGTTTCTACTGACTTACGTGTTCACTGTACTGGTCTCCAGACCTCCTTTTCTGCAATTTCATGGCTATGTGCTAAATTTTTACATTGTTGCTTAAGTTTTGCACACCAGTGTAAATTATCCTTCAAAGAAATCAGTCAGTATCTAGAATGTAACTAAGCAATGATGCAGATTTAAAATTGACAGATGCAGGAAGGAATGACTGACCAAAGGCACTGATTGAGCAAGCCTTATCAAAGCACTACACATTATGACCTGCATATTATGCATGTAACAGCAATGGGTTGCTCTATGACATCAACAAAGTTATCAGTTGCACCAAGTTAGGCGTCTGCACATAACATTTGACAGAATTTTCATCACAGTGAAATGTCTGCGAGGAATTCATTGCAGCGATTACTCTTATTTTGAAACAACAAGCGTTTACATCTCCAATGATGTACTGAATAGTACATATGGACAACCAATTGGCCCTATATTGTCTTTTCAGATGAATCTTGCTTCTGCCTGCAACACCGTGATGGTCAGATAATGAGTGATATACAATGATAGGCAAGATGGACAGTGTGAAGATAAGTTGCTCAATCGTAGCTTTATGCAATGCCAAATTGGTCCTGCACTTGAAGGACCCGTACCATGTTTGGAGGTGATATTGGATTGGATTAGACTCCTGCCCCCCTAGTACTTATTGCGCATAAAATGATTAGCCAGCACTGTATCTCTGAAGCCTGTTGTCCTCCCATACCTTTAGAATTTGCCTGCAGCTACATTAACAAGACATCCAGAATTCTTTCATTCAATGTTAAGGTATGTAACAGCCCATGTTATGTAGTTATTACCACCCATGGCAGCAAAACTCGATATTGATTTCATTATTTTCCTCACCTAGCATATTTATTTTTTAATCAACATCACATGCTGAAGCAACCTGAGGACTATTTGTAATGGACGTAGTAATTCAGAGCCTTAGTCAAACACAATGAGAACAAGCCCAAAGTTAGCACTTTACTCTCCAAACTTCCACAGTGTCAACATGAAAACTTAAAAGTCAACAAATTTCCTGCAGATGAGTCTATATATGATGGGTCTTCAGTGGCATCAAGACTCAAACCCTTGACATTACAAAAGCAACACAGATAATGAATTCATAACTATGGTCACACCCAGCTACAGTGACCACCTGTAACAGGCTATATTTTCAATAATTTCACTTTTGAGCTGTATAATATTTCCCTAAAAAAACTTTGTTTTTAAATCTTTTGTCGTCCTTGGTTTTGCATTTTGGATAGTCCAGCAGCATAGTATATAATTAATAGTTAATTTTTTTTTTCCAAAACACCCTTACAATTTCAAAAAATAAATTTTTACTTTAAAATACTTCAAAATTATTTTTAATATTTAAAACAAGGTATCACTAAAATTAGAGTATCTAGAACTACGGATACAGCAGCTATCTTAAGATTAATGTTCCTTTAAATATAATATATATCATTAAACGCAGCCAGAAAAATGCATGGCTTTCCCCCCCAAAAAAATAAATCCAGCAAATATATATATATTTCATTTATAAGCCCCTTTTCCCTCAAATTACATGACAGCTTCTGATAATGGACCTCAACATTTGAAACTATACTCACAGGAAAATATGACTACACCAAAGCAGGTATCTGATCAAGATCCACACTCAGGAAAAACCTCTATAAAGCAAAATGATTTCCAGCAAATTTCACACAATGCTTTATTTTATTGAAAATGGGAGAGTATAAATTTTGTTTCAAATTTCAGAAGCTTTATGTAAGTTTAAAAAAATGAGTTGCAGAAGGAATGAACACAAAACAGGAACCAAGTGACTAAAACCACTTTAAATTTCATCTATACTAATAAAAGAGGCGATTAGTTTAACATAAAACAAAACAGCCATAAGCATTTTCTTTTAATATAACCTCAGGATCTTACTAGGATTATAACTTTAAAAAAAAGAAGAAAAATTTAAATCAATAGCATTTAAAATGCAAACAGTTCCTCCTTAAGTAACAATTCTCCTTTGTTTAATTAGGGCTTCAAGACTCAGAAAAACTAAAGTGATCTACCATTCTTTCAATGAGCTTTATTTTTTTGATAAAAACAAGTGATGCTCCCAAGGATAAGGGCTGTCTATTTTCTATTCTTTTCTTTGCCATATTTTATTTCACCCTTTGATGTATAGTATAGTTGAAATCACACAGACATATGGTTTTTATAAAGTAAGGAGTGTTTGATGTAGTCAGGCCAAATACAATGATAGTGCCAGTAAAATTAAGTGATCAACTAATTAAAAAAATACAAAATGTTTTACTTAAACAAAAGAAAAAGAGAATATTTTATTTCAATTTCCCCACTCCTCCCTGGAAGAAAGGTACATCAGATTCTAATTTATTATGTTTTCAAAAGTTTTAAAGTTATGTTTTCAGACCTATTATAAGCCTAATTAACAAATACAGAGTTTAAAAAGAAAATCAAGCTGAAACAGTAAAAGATTTTTTTAAAATTTTTAAAAAAATAAACAACCAAACTCAGTGGTGCAACAGCCAATGAGGGCCAGGGCCCACTGGCCCAAATACATGACCATTGAGTGCTGGGGACGAAGAACGTCCCGGTCGGTGGTCGTCTGAACAAGACCCCAGTGCTTAAGTTTAAACCGTACTCATTTATCGCCCACCGGGGGTGAAAGGGGTGCCTTGCCCCGCCAGGAAAAAATTTTAAAACCTGTGGTGTGTGGATACACTACCACTCGGCTTTGTTTTTAAAAATAAACATTTTTTAAATATAATAGGAACGATTTTATTTCAAAATACTAGATTAAATTTGAAAGAAATACATCAATTCCTTTCGTTCATATCCAATTGCAGAAAAACTCACAAAATATTTTAAAAATACAGTGCCAGTGAAAAATGTTATTATACAGAAATTTAATGTTACAATTAAAATTGTTAAAAAAAAAATCAAAATTTAAATAAATGTACAAAGTATTGCCTACCCTTTGTTGTTTGACAACACTCGATTTGCATAGTATTCACCTGCCTCACGAGCATCTTTGATGTATTGTGTTGGAGCAGGTTTCTAATGGAGAAATCACATTATTAAACATTGATACATTTCTCATAATTCGTACAAAGCAAATACTTTATTAAACTTTCAGAAACTTTTTGTGCATTCACTGGAAGGTAAGATTTTCTAGAAGTATATGGATGTATGCATAAGATTAACCCTGATGCACTAAAACAGTTTTAAATTTGTGTACTTTTATACTCGAAATCCATTTGCATTTGGAAGTCACTCTTTCAAGAATATTTTAGATTTTTATTTCATTAATGAATGTAAAATTAATAAATAAAATCCAGACCTAAAAGTCTACTTCAAACAGGAAAATTTTTTAAAGCTAATATAAGAACACCTTTACACGCAGTCATTTATGATATACCTTACTTAAAGTTTAGAGAGACTAATACCCAAATTAACATTTTTTTTTATCTCTCTAATAAATAAAAAAACATCTTTCCTTAAATTTAATTAAAGGGATAACAGCTGGGTATCCATCCTGGTGCAGTTCAAATATGACTGTTAATCAAACCAATTTTTGAACTAGCCATTTGTCATTAACAGTACATGAGAAAAATATGGAGACCAAGTGAATTGGAAGCAGTATATAAAAAATGATTTGTATACAGCAGTGAAGTCAAAATAGTACTTATCACAAACATGACCATGTTTTCATCCAGTGCACTTACTCAAGGAATATCTATAATACTGACAGAATATTTTTTGCTGTATTTTCATTAGTTAACTCAAAGTTTGAGATTGTGTATCTCTCATGCTTAAATGGTGACTAAAAGGTCTCTCCTGATGGTATCCTAAACAAATACCCATATTTTTTCAACAGTGAGTGAGTGAATATTAACGTCGCACTGTTCAGCGACACGAGGGCTTTTGGCGACAGACCACGTAATTTTGATATATGGTCAAGTGACGTGGACAACACCTGAGCTAGCACCCCCCCCTATTTTTCCTACAGAAAACAGAAGTAAAGATATATCATGATCTTATCAGCAGGTTACCATAGTCAGATTTCTATTTAAAAAAACAAGCTGCAAATCTCATACAATTAATTTGGATTTCCAATGAATTGCTCAAGGATACTCAAAAGAAAACCTTCTTGTATATTTTCTCTCAGTTATGTTTTGGTACTTGAAATAAGACTTTTTGACTTACAGAAATTCAAATATTTTTTTATATGTATCAAATGATATGCTACTTTACTATTAGCTGTAGCAAGAATTTTTTAAAAAGTTCAAGGAATATAAAATGAAAAATGATGTTCACAAAGACTATTAATTTATATGGTTATTGTTTCATTGTAAAGACTTGACATTTAATGTAAGCAAGCTGGGAAGTATATAAAAAATTATCATCAGGCTCCAGAAAGATGTTAACAGAACCATGTTGTAATGTCCTTAAAAATTATATTGGATCAGTAATTTCAATTGAAAACTCCATTCAGATAATTAGCAGGATAGAAGAAAAACACACTTGAGCTTTTAATTCATATCACTAAACAAATATGGGAAGGGAGAAAAAAGGAAAAGTCACCATTTAAGCATGAGATACACAACCTCAAACTTTGAGCTAAAAGAAAAGAATGCAAAATATTCAATAATATTAACTTCTGGTACTTACTTTACCCGTTTGAAATTCCACTTTCAACACTATAATGCAAGTTCACAAAAGTAATTCTTAAAACACACACTTTGATTAATTATACAAAATAAAATTTGAAAAATTTCAATGCACTGCTGTATGTCAAGCATGTGAATACCACAGAAAAATTCAGAAGATGCTTTGATCAATGCTCTTTCATAAGTTAACAATAAGAATTATTTTAAATGTTGAAGTAAAAATACATGATGTTGAATTTTTCCTCAATACAAAAATACACAATACATACTAAAAAAAAGATTTTTAAGCAGTGATGTTATTTAAAAATATGTCACAGGCCTTTAATTTCAAATGACATACACAGTCGGACCTCTATATAATGAAGTCACTAAATCCCGAAAAAAAATGTTCGTTATATGAAAAATTTGTTCTATATAGGTTCATCTTTCAATTTTCTTTCTATATAAACCACATAAAACAAATTTTAAATTTATAAACACTATATATTAAAAAAAGTAATTATTTATATTTTTTTGTAAATTAGTATATATTTATTTTATACATCTTATCTATCAAAAAAAGAGAAAAAGAAAGTAAAATTGCAAGAAAAGTTTCTTGACGCCATTATCCACTTCCTGAAGACAAATGTTTTCTTTGATTCTCAAGCACTTAATTTAACATTTTGGAGATACAAGAAACAAAGCTGCCAGGACGACTGATTAACACTAAAAATGAAGGGAGTGTAGTTCAAGGAAACAGGGACATGAGAAAACTCCGAGGGTGAAAGGGGACATTGAAGATGTTTACAGAGAACTGGACAATGGGTTGCACTTCTTGAATAAAATGCTCAGAATTCTATTGCTCTCGGCGAGTTAGGCATATAATTTATGTCTGCCTTAAAGTATATTAAAAGAGAATAATTTGAAATGCCCAGAAATACTTTAAAAATAGGGAGCAAAAAATTGTTGGAGGAAGTCATTGAAGCCATAAATAATCTAAAAAACAACAAGGTACCCAGCCTTGACGCTATTCCATCTGAGCTACTGAAAAATGGAGGAAAAGAAACTTCTAAGAGAGTTAACAACTTAACTCAAACAATTTGGGAACAGGAAGTAATCCCTAAGGAATGGAAAATGAGTATAACTCGTGCGATACATACAAGGGAATTTGGAATTGACATGCAAAATATTTTTATTGATTTTAAAACTGCTTATGATAGCATCAACAGAAAGGCTCTTATTTCAGCCATGAAAGAGTTTAAAATTCCTGACAAGTTATTAAGGCTGATAAGCCTGACATTAAGTGAGACAAAGATCATACTCAAAGTGCAGAATGATTTTTTGGACCCATTAGAAATAAAAAATGGCGTTCAACAGGGAGATGCACTGACGTGTCTTCTATTTAATCTAACACTAGAAAAAGTGGTAAGAGATTCCAATATCAATACCAGAGGTAATATTTTTAATAAATCGATACAGTTGTTGGCTTTTGCTGATGACATTGATATCAATGCTCAAAAACCCACCACACTAAGACAGGCCTTCTTATTTTTAGAGAAAGAAGTGATCTCAAGATGGGACTGAAAATCAATGCGAATAAGAACAAGTACATGCCTTGCACTAAATAATGTTTTAACAATTCCCACTTTAAAATTGAAGAGTATAGTTTTGAAGTTGTTGACAGATTCACTTAGTTAGGTTCAGAAATTAACAATAGAAATGATTGTACTACTGAAATCCAAAAGAGAATTACTATGGCTAATAGATGTCTTAATGGAATAGGAAATTTTTGAAAACAAATTTGATCGAAAAACAAAGGTTCTATTGTATAAGTCTTTTAAGATCAGCATTAACTTATGCATGTGAAACTTGGTCCATGTCTCAAACAAATGAGAACATGATAAGTATCTAGGAAAGGATGATTTTAAGATTCATTTTTAGAGGAATTCAGGAAAATTGAACACAGCGAAGAAGATCAAGTTAAGAGCTCAATCGATCATATAAAGAATGTGACATTGTTAACTTCATCAAAATACAATGAATTAAATGGGCAGGTCACGTTATCAGAATGAACAAAGACCACACCGCTAAAAAAGTCTTCAATGCTCAACTATTTGGCACACGAAGAAAGGGCAGGCCAAATATCAGATGGATTGGTGGCCTAGAAAAAGATCTCCTAGTTTTAAGAACTAGGAATTGGAGATCACTGGCAGGAAGAACATTGGCTTGGAAAAGGCTTCTTGAGAAGGCCAAGGCTCACCCTGGGCTGTCGTGCCACTGAGAAAGGAAGGAAGGAAGCAAAAAATTGAATCATATGAGAAAAAGTTCATTATATAGAAAATGCACTTTGCTATTGGGAGGTTATTTTACGAAGAAAACCGTGAAATGTTCTTGGTTCCAGGAAAAAGTTAGTTACATAGAAAAATTCACAATATAGAGGTTCGTAATATGGAGATTCGACTGTAACTGTGTGAGGAAATACAAACTACTTTCACTTTAAAGTATTCAATTTCAGTTAATTCATTTCTCTATGCATATGATTAAAAATTAACTTTATGGAAAATCTCTCCTCATCCAATTACTTTAAAAAGTATTAGAAATACTGGCTTACTATATCAAACAATTTAAGAAAATCATCATCAATTTACTGAATTTTCCTGATACTCAATAGGATTTTATTAAATATAATTTGCTTTGAATTATTAGTTAAAAATTATAAAAGAAAGACATCTTTTGAGTATATTCAGTAAAGTTGTGTGTCTTTAAAGAGATATCATTTAGAATGCAATGTTTTCTTTTCAAATTTCAGAATAATGCTTCTCGTGCATATAGTCAATATTTCTGTAAGTCTAGTGAAATTGACTGAAAATTCAACAAGTCATAGGTAAAAGAATCAGGATTTTGTCAAGAAATGTCTGTATCTGTATGAATGTAAGTGCTACTTTTACAAAAATGCACAAGAAATAGCTAGTTAAACATTTTGTGGCAGTAGCAAATAACTTTCTGCTTTTCATAATAAAGAATTATGTGAATAATACTTTTTCCAATTCTTTAATGGTCCTCTTAATGTGCAAGACACTGATACTTCACTAGAAAGTTAGTTCAAACCCTTTTGTCACGTATTTCCCAAGAAATTTGAAGAGAAAATAGTCTAAAGCTACAGCGCCTCATGTGTTTTGGATATATAATGAACATAAAAAATATTTATAGGAATAACATACTGGGAAAAATATAGGGGTAAAATACACTAGGGAAAAATTAGCTTTAATTATGGAGACACAAGGAATCAAATCACATATATCCCACTTAAGTATTCAAAAAATTATTTCTCATTTTAATAGTGAATAAAAACAATTTATCTAATGGGCATATTGAAAATTATATGCGGAGGATTGGTGTTATATATCCTTCCTTCCTCAGAGGCTCAACAACCCAGGGTGGGCATTGGCTTTCACAAGAAGCCTTTTATTGGCTAGCATTCTTCCTGCTAGTGTCGTCCAATTTTTAGTTCTCAAAGGTAGAGATCTTTTTCAAGGTCATCAATCCATCTTAGATTTGGCTTGCCTTTTCCTGTTAATTTGGGTTTGGGGTTTTAAAGATTTTTTTAGTGGGTGATTTTCTTTCATTCTGCGGTCTGCCTATTTAATCATTTATTTTGGTTGAAATACGATTCTTTTTATGAAAAAAAGAGTTCTAAATTTGATCTCTTTTTTATCAAGGATTTCTAATTTATGTTATAATTTTTATACATTCTGAGAATTACCCAGGCAATTGTTATTTACAAAGCAAATTACTACTAAGAAATTTTTAAAAGAAAAAAACCATGGGACAAAAAACCCCAAATACACTACATATTTTAAGTTTATGGTTCACCTGTAAAACTCACTAAACAGACCATAAATTATCATTTGTCAAAGGAATGTAGGGGTAGAAACATGTATTGTTTTACAACAGTAAGAGGTACTTGTTTCATTTTAAACCTTCCTTCATAGTTTACATGAACTTATTTCTAATTACCTTACTTCAAAATTGATGCTGAAATTATAATAAAATATGCATTTAAAGTGAAAAAAGGAGGACTCTCTATTCTTCCAATTTTTCAAATATTGGAAGCATTTTTGGATCATTTTAAAGTGGGTATGAAAACTTAAGTGAGCTGTCTCAAAACTGAGAAATATTCTCTGTGTACAAAAACGTTTTAAATGTCAAATTTCATCTCTAACCAAGAAATATTTTTTACTTTAGGCAATGTTCGTTAAATGTCCTTTCTTGTCCTGCATTTTACATTTAGTATGACTATAATTCTTATTTTTTTTTAACATCACTTAACATTACTCTGTAGTTATTTTCTATAGAATTTAGGGATCAAATTAAAAGAAATTGAACTTTATGAATATAAATTAAGTAAAAAAGAAAGACTTTAAAAGAATGTTATAAAACCCAAGGCATTAGGAAAAATAAAAGACAATTGCACCCATTTGATGCAAAAAATGTGTAGCTAAATTTAAATAGAAAAAGATCCAGAAACGAATTTCAAAAATAAATTGCACATTGAAATGGGTAAAAATAAAGACATTGGCACAAAATATATACAAACTAGCTGGTATACCCATTCTTCGCACGGGTGGACTGAAAAATTAAGCAACATAGATTGAAGGATAAAGAAGTTTTTTTAATGAGTTAATTTTACGTTAATTGCAAATTAAACAAAAAAAGCTTTTTGCATATCTCAACTGAACAAAAAAAGAAAGAAAAACACCTTTGTTAAATTTTAAGTATGTAGATCTAATATCAGATAAAAAGGATTTTCTTTTTTTTTATTTATAACTCCCCATAACACTCTTGAGGGTCGATATTTGAAAATACCTCCCTAAGCTGATCTCTGCTCAGCAAAAGTAACATATTGTTTAAAAGTTTTGTGTAATGAACGCTTAAAATAGTGTAAATAATTTATACATCTGAAAATGTAATACATTAATATTACTTTATGTTGTATTTATTTTATGTTAAAATTGTAACATTCGCAAAGCAACGCCATTTCTTAAATAATAATGGCTATTCAAAGAAAAAGATAGCGAAATGTTAATGATAGAGTCAAGTTGGCAAATGTCTAGCTACTTTCATATAGCTAGAGCTTTATTAGAGCTTTGTAAGACCCGTCGTGTAGGGGAGCGATGCACATTAATGCTTTATCTACCACATTATGATTTACTGGGAACTAATTTGATAACGGGGGTAATAGCGCCAAGTGCTGCTTGGCGTGATCTATCACGCCAAGCAGCGTTTCTGCTCTGGACTGAAATCAATATGGCGGCCTAGCGGTAGTTTAATGATACACAATTTTAAAGAAATGTTTTGAAATACATTTAAATGTATTTCAAATAAAGGATATAGGAAGAGATTGAGAATAACCTAGATCAATCAATAAATAATGATTAATATGTAATAAAAAGTAGCATGTACTAATAGAATTATAAGCAGCATATAATAAGCTCATATTATTTTATCGTAATTTTATGTAATATTCATATAGTACGATTATATAACGGTTATTAGAAACAATAATCATAATATAATTAAATAGTAATTATTAAAAAGAATAATCGTCGAATTGTAAAAAAATAAAAATAATGCACAAGAGAACTCGTAATACAGAACTATAAATAAATAACATAAGAATAGCTATAAATAAACAACAAAAATAGTTATAAATTAAATAACAATAATTAATTATAAATAAACAACAAGTATGTAGTAATATTTATAAATAAATACTAAAAGAAACAATTATAAGTAACGAATATTATATGATTATTACACATAGTAATAATTGTTTTTTTTCATTATGAATAAAATAATTACATAATGTATGTTAAAAGTAATTTAGAATATCAATTACAAAGTAGTGAAAAGCGCAATATGAAACTTGCACTGTAAGTTCCTTCAACGAATTTCATCAACAAAGAACGTAAAAAACATTTTTAAAACTAAAATAAATTATTTATAGCGATAATTAAAAGCACAACACTTATTCTTTAAGAAAAAAATATTCTAGAACTCACTCATTTTAGAAATATCCATATTCGAAAGTAGCCCATAATTAAACAGAAGATCAAATAGAAAAATTAAACTGAAAATAGTTAAGTTTTAAAGATATCGCCTGAAATTAAAGGGTTATAGCAAAAAACGAATAAAAGTTATTTCTAATATACGTATCCCCATGGCAACCACATCGACAGACGATGAAAATATTAAGGTAAACCATATTGTAATATTATCGCCCATCTTGGCGAACATAAACAACAGCTTGGCCTACTACCCCGATATCAAATTGCCGATTTACTGCAGTTTTTTCATACAATATTTTTTTTTGGATCACTACATTGAAAATTAAGGGATATACATAAACAAAATACTCCACTTTGGGAAATTTAATCCTTTAGAGCTAATAAATTAATTAAAGATATTCCACTGTGAAATTAATTATATACACTGTTCACTTAAAATAAATCGTCAAATCGTTTTCTAAGGTCTTCATTAACATACAAAAACATAAGACACTTAAATTTTGACATAAACTATTTATTTGGGACAAAAATAATAATCTTTGCAATGCGCTGAAAACGCAATATTTGCTACAAAACTATTCGCTTTCCCCGCTAAAATACTCATCACAGAACCCGTGCTGCCATATATCATGGAAGAGTGGATTTCAAAGAATATTCCTGCTAAGTATTGGTAGGATATTCCTTCTAAGTTGGTGTGGTTCTAGTTACGAGAAGGGGGTTACAGCTCAGGTGTCGTCCACGTCACTTGACCATGGTTCATAATTACGTGGTCCGTTGTCAAAAGCCCTCGTGTAGCTGAACAATGCGACGTTAATATTCACTCACTCCAAAAAATACAGTACAATAATTATTTTTATACTTAAAAATGCAATATCTGCCTATTCAATTAAAATTATAGTGTTATAATTAACTACTAACCACAAACAAATTTTGAAAATTTGTCCAAATGATGTACTGTGAAAGAGAAAGTTTATTTACTTTAAGGACCAGAATCGATAAAAGCATTTGTTTTGAAAAAAGATCAATTTCTTACTACCAAATGTGCATAATAAAATCATAAAAAAAAAACATTCACACACAAATAAAGAGATTTATAACAACCTCTCCCTTCAAAACCTAGTTTTATTCTGAAATTAAAAAAATAAGGGATTATGCTGATCACAGGAATTAATTAGAAGCGAGTGCCTTGCGTAGCCAAAACAAAAAGTGTTTCTTCACAAATAAAATATAGATATATAATGTAGAGGGCTTTTTGCAGCGCACGGCAGAAATGCTTGCAGATGGCAGAATTTTTTCCTACTTACTTGACAAATATCGTTATATTTTGGACACTTCCCATAATATCTTTATAAATTACAGCCTATGCTATAAATTATAGTCTATGTGTTATTCTGATGTATAAGCTATATTATTGTAAAGTTTCATTAAAATCCATTCAGTTGTTTTTGTGTGAAAGACAGACAAACATCCTCACAAACTTTCGTATTTATAACATATATCTAGATGAGAATAAAATGCATAAAGAATGAACATACATGCTATACTTAAAAATTAGTATATAAAAGATATTCCATAAATTAAAATAAAAAATTAAGTAATTAATATTTTCAAAAAGAAAAAGATCTTGCAATGTTTCTTCCAGAAATATATATATATATATATAGCAAAAATAATAGCTATTTAGTATCAATCAGGGCTTTCTAATAATTTTGTACTTGACATTCTTATGCTGACTTTCTAAAAAAATCAATGCATCCAGAAATTTTTTCAATTATTCAAGCCTATAAAAATTCAACAATTTGAAGCCTAACGAAAATTAACTCTGTGGTAAATAACATAGAATCCCAATATTTTCTATTATAAAAATAAATGCTAAATACAGAAAGATGCACTCATTTTATATTTTATCATCAATCAATTAGCTTTTCAAAATTTATATATTATATTTTAACTACTTGGTAAATTTCTACTAACAAGATGCTTGGCAATTTTCACTTTCCTAATTATAAACAAAGGATGTTTTGAGTGTGAGATTTACTATATAAATATTAAAAGAAGTTTGAATCACTAAAAATCATTTTAAACCATGAGTTAAATAAAGGCAATCTAGTGGAATATAAAATTGGAATACTTGAAAGTGGTCTAAAATAGAAAAGTATCTTGGAGTTGTAAATTTAATCCCGTCTACTAATAAATCTATTGCAGGTGCAAATATATCGACAATAAGTATGTGACTGTACAGAAAATTGTATTTTCAAAATTTATTAAAATTATGAGTGAATTAAGTTATCTTATCACTTTTTCCATGGTAATTTTTTCATATTTTTTAAAAAATTAATATTAAACATACTATTATTAAACTGAAAGAAAAGAATTCAGACACATTAGTATGTATACTCAAATCACATTTTCACTTACCACATTGATCCAGCCAAGAGCCAGGATAGCTTCTCGAACAGTTGCAAAATGATTAGAAAAACTGCTGTCTTTTGGGCCTTCTCTAGTTTCCTGATAGAAAATGGGACAATAATAAGCGATGAAGTAAAAGGTACCAAAAATAAAAATTTAAGAATTGCATAACTAATGGCCACATATATAAAAATCATAACTTTTAAAAGCAAATTTCAATCCTAATTTGTAAAAATATTTGGAAAGGTCTATCATATTTTAACAGTATTTTTAAAATCTTAAATTCAAAAATTTATTTGCTTTTTCTAAAATACACAGTGATCCTAATTTTCTTTTAATCTTTCTCAATCCATAATAAGACACAAAAAAAAATACCAATAAAAAATGAAAATGTAATTTAAAACATTTTTAGCTAATTCAAAACAGTATAACTTACAACAATTTCTCGAATTCCATTAGCATATGCTTTCATTCTTTCGCTATCCTGAAAATATAAGCGCTATGAGAAAATTTACAAAAAAATTATAAGTACTTTAATAATTTATTAATATTTTAAAAATTTATCTGCTTTAAGAAAATTAAAAACCATAGAATGATGGAATGTACAATAAGAAATATGCTCTATATCAGGGGTGTCCAACACGCGGGCCGACATTACGTAAGTTGCAGCCTGCCTACTCTTTTGAAGTTTTTTAAATATCAGGTTTTTAAAGTTTTTTCATTTTGAAATTTATTTAAGGGGAAATTTATATATATAAATCTACAATGCATTTGCCTGTTAACTGTTCTTGTTTTAAAATAAATCCTTTTTAATAATATAAAAACGTCCTTTAGATTAAAATAGATTTATATTTTATCAAACAGGTACGTTTGATATTACTATAATACACTACTTTTTTAATAAATTTCGAATTGTGCATTATGCATATCCTTTACTATGGATGGTACATGATTCTATGTGGGCAACTTTAATTTCTCCTCCTCCTTTTCTGTTTGGAGTGCCCAAAAAAGCAAGAAGCAGTCAGTGTTTTTTAAAGTTTAAAAAAAATATTTAGGACGGTTAAGATAGAAGGCAATGTATACTTAATCGTTTGAGAATGACAGCACAATCAAATTTCAACAATGAGTAACGAAAGATCCATTAAAAAGGAACTCCGTAATTTTCAAGAAAATGGCAACTGTAATATTTTAAACATTATTTGATCATTTTTATTATATTATATAAAAATTATTATATTATTTATGTCTGTATACATGAAAAATAATAAAAACAATAATAATAATTCATTTTGTTTTAAATTTTCACTCTAATAAATGTTTTTTTGTTTCTAAATCTGACATAAATGTACATATTTTTATGTGCAGCCCGTGAGATTATAATGTTTTTCCGAAGTGGCCCACAAGGTCATTTGGGTTGGACACCCCTGCTCTATATATTAGAAATGCATATGAAAATAAATGTTAATTAATCGAAAGATCCATCTTATAAAATTAAACATATGTAATAAAAAGATTTTTTTTTTTGTCTTTGCAAATCCTTTATACAAAAAATTGCAATACAATTTCTATTATTAATTATGAACATAAAAAAATGTTGAATAAATAACTTTTTTTAAATTTCACTTTTTATATTTTATCCATTTAAAAGGTCTTGGATGAATTTTTAAATAGGGAAAAAACCACTCAATGCATCAATATAAGCAACTAGGATATAAATATTTTTAAAAAATTGTACTTGACTTTTTAGAATTTGAATATTTAGAACATTGGACATTATTTCTGTAAATGTTTTAACATGAGCTAAAAAAAATTCATATTGAATTATACCATGTTGTTTGGTAAAATTGTTTGTAAAAACATCAATCATACCATAGGAGGCTGAGCATTTCGTAGGCCAAACTGTATAAGTTCAAGGTTTTTCAGAAAAGCTCCTTTTACCTTTCCGGCCTAAGTATTCAAAGAGAAGAAAAACATTTAATGAACCATGGTGTGTGAATTATGTTTTTAATGAAACTAAAAGAAACAGAACTTTTGTAAGATAGATTTCTTCAGAATTATAGAGTATGATGTAAAAATTATTATTATTCACCTTTATATTTTAAGCACTAGGCAGAATCTGCTTTTCTTTCACCAGGATGGAAATTTTCAAATTTTGCTTAATTTAGCAAAAAAATTTAGCCACATTACACACAATTTTATTAATTATTCTATGCAATCTACAAACTACAATTAAAAGTTCAAATTCATCAGCAATTTTTTTCAGATATGGAAGATTGATATAGAATTATAAGTACAATGAAAACTTTATTGAAAATTGAAAAATTTTTTAAACATTTTAAAGAAATCTAGATTTCCTCCACAAGTTTAGCCCAGGGAACGGCAACCTACGACATTGATTGAATATTAACGTCGCACTGTTCAGCTACACGAGGGCTTTGCATGCATGCCACATGTGGCACGCGATACAATTCTCAGAGGCACACTGCACTACTCTACAAATTTGTCAATTTTTGAATGGATGGAAGTTAATAAATTTGTAATGGACCTTATTTGACAAACATCTTCAGAATTGAAACATTTATAGAGTTATGAAAAAATCTGTGTGAAAGATAAATAACTCTGAAGATAAATTTACTGCTATTTTGTAAATTACTAAATGCCATTACTGGAGAGATTTAACTGTTTGAAGAGAGAAAATTGTGTGCAATCTGCTTTCCCTTTTTAGTTCTACATATCTAAGTAAAAAATCTTTCTTTGTGGATGAAAAATATTCTGAGTCTGTAAGGAAATTTATAACAACCGAATGCTTAAAATCATCTCAAATTGAAATTCACAAATTATACATCTGATTTTTGCGATATGGAAGTAGAGCTGAGCAAACACTAAGTTTGCACATACTGACATTTTGTGTGTGTGTGTGTTTATCTTTTTTATTTAACTATAATGAAGGGAAATATTTATATTTTTTGTTGTCTATTTCTTATTTTAATAAATATATTTAAAAATACATAGTATATATACAACTTAAATTTTTTTAAATTTTTGTTTAAAAATAGTTAATTTTATGCCGTTTATTTTTTGCTGAGAAATATCTTAAAATGATGCAAAATTAATACATAATAAAACTGTAAATATCTATATTATTGACCTCTATTCTCTAACTCTGCATGCATTTTATTAAGGAAATTGAATTGTTTCAAAAATATCCTACTGGGAGGCACACTGAATCATATTGGTTTGGCCCGCCACAGCTAAAAGGTTGCCGACTCCTGTGGTTTAGACATTCCAGTGGTTATGCAACAGGACTTCTTCCCTCTTTGGTTTTATTTTCTGTATACATTTTTTAGCACCATTTAATTTTTGTCAGATTCAATTGCTTCATATTTGATATAAAAACTATTATCACCAGACAATTCCCTCAAATTTGAAATTAGTGTTCTGTATCCATTATTTTTTCCCCATCAATGGTAGTAACTAAATTTGGTCCAAGAGGAATCTGCAGCTGTCTGGTTTCCCTACAGGATAATCACAGTAGCAGATTGCAATTAGTAAAAAGGTCCAGAGAGAAGAGAAGAGGGGAGTGGAGTGAAATGAATTTGTAAACTACTTTTTTTCATGCATATCTTTCCTCTTTATATTTTATCTATTTATTAATTTTTAAGTGATTATTCTTCAGTCACTTTTCATATTTGGTTCATAAATAATTAAGTAATTTTTTAAAAAATGGAGATATTAATGAAATAATTCTTTAAATCTTTGCAAAAATTACAACAAATCTAACTATATTTTATTCTTAGAATAACTTAAATTACTTCAGAAAATGTTCATATGAATTTCTGTATCTTTTTGAATTTTAGAACCAAAATTTGCCAACAAATTTTTTATTATACATATGCACATTACAGTTAATTAAGCTTTAGCACAAGTAATCATGCATTTCCCCTCTAAGGCCCATGGAATCATACATGTGATTGTGCTTTCCCTTTTCCAAGGCCCATGATCACACTGGTGATTTGAGTTTGGAACATTTTTATATTAATTTTCACAAGGTACTAGATGGTGGCTAAAGTCCTTTTTTTCCCCAATGTTTCACAAAACTTTGAGCTTCAATATGTGCTTTAAGCTTTGAGTTTTATTTAATTAGATCCGGAATATTCATGAGTGCAAACTGCATCACATGTTTAACACTTTTGAGGGAATGGGACATTTAAAGGTTCGTGATTTATTGTACTCTGGATTTCTGTTTATATTTTGACTAATTTGAAAACTTATTAGCTTATGGGGCATCACAGACATTCACAATAATAGTTTCAGTATTTATTTTACTTTTGTTTATTTTTATTTTGTTCAGTATTACAACAATAATTTTTATTCTCAAAAATGTTCAAAAAGAAGGTATTCATAAAACAAACAATTCTTTTTCGTTGTTATTGCAGCCACAGTTAAAACCATAAGAACAGAAAACATAATACTAATGTGATACTATAAAGATGTGAGAAAGCTATAAGGATTAATTTAAAAATAAAAATGCCAGAATGTATTTTGTAAGTTTTGTGTCTATTTTATTTTAATCATCATGGTGAAAATAGTGAAGAGTACTTTTATTAAAATAAAAGTGTTTTTTTTAAAACTTGCATTTTTTTTAAATATATAGCGAAAATTCTAGGACTATATTTTCAGATGTTATCAAAGTAAATTGTAAACTTTAGCATATTTGATTGCATCAAAGATTTAATATGAATTTTTTAAATGAAATTAGGCTTAGCAGTGAAATTCCCCTGGTCCTATACATGCGTATACTCTAGGAATGTGTGAGCCTGGGGAAACTTTTCTTTCTCCTTTCGCGGGTGGGTAATCCTGAGTTTATTTACCATTGGTATATTAATTAGGGTTGATTGCTTCAATCAATAGTAAATTTACAGCAAAACAAAGGAATTCATAACATCTTTGAAAAATTATGTATAACGCTGATGTTCAAAATTTAGAAAATATTGAGCATATACGTGTGAATGGGCATAACTAGTAGGGTAATAGGATTTATTAGCATACAAGCCAAAATCTGCATTTTGCTTGATAGTATATCTCACCAAATTTCTTGATGTTTTTTTTGCAAACAGTTGAATTAAAATCCAAATAGTAAGAATGAGTAGCAACCAATGCTTAGATAATGGAATGAGAAGGTGAATTGTGGGTAGGCTAGAAGCAGGCCGGTCTCAAATACAGAGCGCCAATTCAGCCTAACAAGTGATTCTCATCCTACTTTCATGTGGAGAGGATCAGAGATCCGCTACCTGCCCTCCAATGTCAGAGAAATCGACCATTACGGCAGCAAAGGTTTGACGGTCTGGGCAGGTAACATGTTGATTGGCCCAAGAAACTTCCAGGTCTTTGAAAGAGGCACTATGACTGATGCATGTTTTGGGATGAGATCTTGCAGCCCTATGTCTGCCTTTTCAAGGGTGCAGTAGGCCCTGATTTTATTTTAATAGATGACAATACGAGGCTACATCTCATTGATGAATTTCTGGAAAGTAAGAATATTCTCCGGATGGATTAGTCAGTCGGATCTTCAGACTTTCAGTCAGAAGCCTGGAAGACTCTGGGGAGGGCAACTGGAACTTGCAGTTCCCTTCCGAGAACCATCCAAAGCCTGAAAACAAAAATGCTGAATGAGTGGGATTAATTGTAGCAGCCCACTTATAATTTCCAGAATAGAATCATGGTGTGAGGCCTGTATTTCTGTAAGAGGGAACATACCTCATATTAACACTTTTTTTGGTTCTATTCTGCAACTGCTGTTTCATACCTTCAGACTATGATAAGTTTTACGCACGATCATGCTTATGTATCATAAGTGTTGAATGGTTATTTTTTTGTTATATCAAGCCTATGTACATACATAATTTCATTAAAATCTGTCCAGTAGCTCTAGAGATAATCGACCAAAACTGAGAATTCTCTAAATTTTAAGCACCAGTGTATATCCCCCTCCTTTTGTATAAAAGTAAAGGCATTAAGGCATTGAACAAAAGATAGTATCCTTAAAAAGACAAATGTAAGGTTTTGATTATGTTTCCGATAACTCACAATATTTGTTATATCTTGCCCTATTTCTAAAAATATAACACAAATAATAGTTTTTAAGACATACAATTTTTTTTCACTAAACTGCGTGGGAAAAACAATTTAACAATTACTCACTAATATTCTCTAATAATACACTACTTTGAAAGCCTAAAAAACTATGCAGAGCTGTATCTGTTTAGCATAACAGCTATTTTATTGTAATTGTTAAAAAGCTCATGAGGAATTTGTTTGAATTTTAATATTTTCCTGGAATCTTTTCATGACAATTTTTATTTTAAAACAATTTTTCTCATTAAATTTTTCCTTTATTTTGAAATTAATAATGTTATGAAATTCTTTTCAAATGAAGGATGAAAAGAATAAAACCTCATTCAAAAATTTTTGATTTTTAATTGCCAGTAAACATTATTTATCACTAACATATCATTACAGAACATTTTACAAGCATTGAATGTCATAACTTTTCTCTAACACAAGCAGCCATATTTTCTTAGTAAAATTTTATTATAATTTTACAATAAAAATGTATAGCTCACAAGAGTAATACTCTTTTAAAAAGATCTTTTTAACAGATAGTATAATTCTGCATAAAATTTATTAAATTTTTAAAAAATTTGGTAGAAATACTAAGAATTCCGAGTTATGAATTTTAATCATATAGACTGCATAATTAACCCATTTTATCTCATTGTCCTATTTAGAGGACAGCTGTGTGAAAAATATCATGTAAAAATCATTATTTGTTGAGAATATTTTGCCAGTTGAAACATATAGGGGTAGGTAATAGCTTCTGCTAGCGCGAGTTATGTTTCTCCCCTTCCTCTGGACATTTTGCATATTCATTGCATTAGTGGGCACAGTTTGTATCATCTCTTTGTGGTTGAATTTTTTTCAGTTTACCTTGGACTCTTGCCTGGGCATTTTTTATGTAATAGTACTCTTTCAGTATCATCCTAGAGGTTAATTAAGAGCTATTTCATTCTTGGGTAATTTTTAGCGCATTATTTTTTAACTGTCCTCTAAATAGGACAGTGGGACGATAAGCATGCAATTGGTGCTTTCTTTCTCGCTTTATAACTAAAATAATTTCATTTCCAGTGTTACACCTCTGTTGAGTTATGTCAGTCAAAAGGTTTCTGAAGTTAGAGGAGGCATTGGAATCATTAAATAGTTTAGATTCAGATGAGAGTGACATTGAAATTGCTGTGTTACCACCAGACATTAGTGAACCAATGAAGATGAAGGGGATGAAAATGAAGTAAATACTGTAAAGATTATTGTCAAAGATGCTCCTGGGTTTTTGGAGGTTAGAATATGAGATAGTTTCCAGCCTGAACCAAGCTTTAGTATTTCAATGACAAACAGAAAAAAACAAGATGACTGATGTCTTTTAGTTAGAATAAAGAGAAATCACCACAATATACGAAATGGGAGCCACAGGCTTAATCAACAGCAAAAGTCTTGCTCAAGCAAATGGAAATTGTATTGAAAGTAAAACTCCATCAGAACATTTTGAGCAGTTTTATTTCAGTGAAGTGTATGATCTCATTGTAAGAAACTGTGTGATGTGCAAAAGAAATACATGTTTTATAGGAATTTTGCTTCTAATTGGTTATCATTCAAATACCTGTGAACATGATTACTGATTAGATGCTGAAGACCTTGGTATTACCCTGGTAAAAAATGACATGTCATGAAATCTTATTTATACTTTGTAGACAATGGAACTATAAGTCAGCATGCCCAGGATCGATCCTTTAAAGTAAAACCTTTGCTTGCTCTACTCAGTAATCATTTTATGAAATTTGGAGGCGAATATGAGGAGACAAACATAAAGTTAATGTTAAGATGTCGAATTTGATAAATTCTTACAATAAACATAAGGGCGGTGTGGCTCATCAAGACTTGCTGTGGGTTGGACCTTTTATTCATTTACTGAATAAGTACTATGGTAAACACCTTGATAATTCACACAACTCTCAACAAAGATGAAGTCCTAAACTTGAAAGAGTTCCAAAGAGCTGTAACAAAATCTGCTGTCTCTCTAAAAAAACTTTGGTAAGAACTAGAGGTAGATCTAGGATCTCGACTGTACCTTCTTATGCAAAAGAAGACATCTGTAAAGATAGTGTTGGTCATTTTTAACTAAAGCAAAAAAAATGTCATTGTCAAAGAGAGGGTTGACAAGGGAAAACTAAAAACATACTGGGGCAAATGTGACAAAACGCTTTGTCAGGCTTGCTTTGAACCTTTCAACCAAAGATTAGAGTGAAATTGAACTGAAAAGTGGAACTATCTTGTAAAAAAGAAAGTATTACAACAATAAAGTAAAATTTTGTACATGAAAATTGCTTTTCATCATTGAAGAGAACATTAAACATGCAAGTGTAAATTTTATCTCCTTTATCCCCGTGTTCTATTTAGAGGATGGGTCAGATTTTTTATATAAAATAGGAAAAATTTTGAAATTTTGTAATATTTAGTTTATTTAGGTTTCATTAATTTCAGAAAAAATATGATTCTTCTCAAATTTGAACAAAATAAATAAATTGGGATAAAACTGGTACTAATTTGATAACAGTACACTAAGAGCCAAGCTGATGTTGATATTCACCATATTTGACGATATTACAATACGGTTACCTTGGTTTTTATCATTTGGTACAGTGGTTTTGCTATTATTGCAACATATTATAGTTAATTTTTATTCGTCTACTTTTATGGTGGTAACCATATTAATTTCAGATGGTTTTAATTTTTTTAAAAAAATTGAACATTTATGTTGTATAGATTTCATTCTTCACTGTCTTTAATTTAATCGAGCTTTATTGGTGAATACCAGGATCTTTTTATTAAGAGAATATATGAGGACTCTGCTTTCAACATTTATGGACCAAAAAGGATTGTCAAATTTGACTTTTTGCATATTTAGTTTTCAAAGAGTTGGTTGGATCTCCCCATTTTTGATTAAGACTTCATTCATTTCAGCACTCGCGAAATATGATAAGTGTGTCATTGAAATGAAAATTGTTTACACATAGGATTTGTAAGTTATTGCTGTATAATTTATTGAAGATGTTATGGTGAAAATTCATGTTATTACAATAGTACATCTATCAGAAATAATTTTTTTTTTCACGGGTAGCTAAATGCAAATTTGCACCACATTACTTACAATTAATAAATTTTTGAAATGTTCCGTGTTCGAGAAAATTCATAGGTAGCTCAGAAATGTTTTTACAAACTGTTGTTGATTGACACAACTATGTATTTGATGTGTTAAATTTTATTACGACTAACAAAGATAGGAGGAAGTGATAAAACTCTGAAAATTAAGAGAAAAAAAAGATCATTGAAATAAAATGTTCCATTGGCACATATTGGCAGATTCATAAACATCCACAATAAATCTATTTCTTATCTTTTGAGAGTAATTTCTTCTTTCAGCCTAAAATTTTTAATTCTTTTAATCTTTATTTTTTTCCCCATTTTTTTCCACACATTCCCCATTCTCCATATTTTTCCAGCTTCTTTTCCGGCATTCCTAAATTCCTCATACCCTATTCCCCCTGTTTTCCACAAAAAAGTAAGTACACTTGTTTATTTTATCCTTTCTAGTGATTTTTTAAAAAATCTATGTAATTTTACTATCTTAAGCACTGTCCTCAGGAATAAGCCATTTTTTAAAATTTTCATGCTGAGTTCATAGTGCTAGGCTGTAATCTTGGCTTAAAAGCTACTGGGCTAAAAAGTCTTATTGGGCACTATTTTAAAACTGCACCAAGAAGGCGTTTAACATGAAGCATATTGATAACAATCTAGAACCATCTAAAACAGGGGCGACCAATTTGTGAGCTACATTGTGGGAGTGGAGAATACCAAAGGGTTGCACCTTTTAAAAGGATTGCATCCATTACAGAAAATAATAAATATAAATTAAATAGTAGCAGTTTCATCCAATTTATTTATTGTGCTAATTTAATATTGTCTATAGCTGCAAGCACATTTAATTTTAGAATCAGTTTAGTAAGGCACATGTACCCTATCATACTTTTCTATAATTTTTTTTTTAAATCGGGAGCGAGATTGCTTGTTGAAACTCTCATCACAGCCTGCAAGTTTATATCAGACATGGACAGGTAGATCTATATTTACACTTGTTGATCATGCAAGAAAAATTCTGCTTACAAATATATGTCCACTGAAATATAAAGAACAATTTTCTTACAACTTTTTTATTCAAGGTAATTTTTCAGCCGACAAAAACACAATGTCAAAGCATTAAACATTTTCTTCAAAATGTGATCTGATTTCACATCAATTTCAAGCTGTAGCTCCTCAGTGAGTGTATCTATCAGTAGTAATGAAATAACAGAGCAAACTATATTTAGGCTCGATTTTCTTAAAATCCTGAAAACTTGTGACCTCGTCCTCCGAACTCTACAGATGATCTCTAAGTGAAAACACTTCCCAGTAATAGGGAAAATTATTGTTCAGTTCAAAAAGCAGATTTTCTGACTATCTTTGAGGGCTGCTAGTTGTCCACCCCAGATTTAAATTAATTGTTTTAACCACAAGCATAATGTAGACTATAGGCAAAATACCACTCGATCCCTTGCCAAATTTATTTAATAGATTTTAATGCATTACAAGCTGTGATCTCCATTCCAAGCTAATAAACTGGTAAAAAAAAACGAACTAGATGAAATTACTTGCCCCAAACTGAAATTGGTTATTCAATTATAGGTATTTACGAAAAGCGCAAGCTGGCTGCAATTTCAAAAAATAAAATTGTACAGAACTGCTTCAGAAATTTTCATCTTATATGGCATGTATTGCCATACTACAGACTTAGGCTTCTTAACTTGTTGCCTCAAGACAACATTTCATGTTTTTATAATTTTCTTCATGAATAGTAAAAAAAATTTTAAATCCAGAAATATGTTTTTTTCAATCCAAAAAATTAAATCTAATTTTATGAGTAACAGAGGGTTAATTTTTAGGCCAAACTGATACCTTTATAAAAAGAATAATTTTCCTTGACGAATTCTGTAAGAAAAAAATCTTTAGCAACATATTTTTTACGAAACCAACCACATATAAATGACAACCGAGATACTATAGATATTTGTGTTATGGATTCAATAAATCCATAAAATTATATTACAAAGATAAACAGCATTTTTTCTAATATATTAAGCTTTTGTTCTCATTTAAAGAGAGATAAAACATAATAAATTAAAGTTATAACATTTTCTGAGAAAGGGGTTATATTTTTTATACATTATGCCTCAAAACAATATAATACATACAAAATATATAAAAATATACCATTTTTAATTTTAGAATTTATAAAAATATGATGAACTTACTAATGATACTAATGGTCCTCCAATTGCTTCTGAAGCATTTATGAAGTTCTGCAGAGAAGTATTGAGCAATTGCTCAAAATCAGAAACTGCACCATGCTTCTGGAAAATTTGGTTGAAAAGAGCTCTTTGAAATAAAAGTTATTGAATAAGAAAATTCAAGTAATGTTATTTTGCTAAAATAAACAGAATACTGTAAAGCAGCCAAAACATTAAAATTTACCTTAATATTTTTAAACATAATAATCTACAGAAAAACTATTATAGAAAGATCAAGTTTTTATAGATAACTTAAACATCGTTTATCATCATCTTAAGTTGTCTTATCATTTTTAAGTAGACAGAAAAGTTAAAACATTAAAAAAAATTCTTAATTTTTTGCTATGTTTAATTCTGCATTAGGCACGAGTTAGGTAATTTTAGGTTAAGTAACTTTCAATTACATTGATATAATTTTTATTCACAGCAAATAAAATGCCAGTTATTCTAAATTAAATGCATTTCACGATAAATTACCATTGTATACAAAATTTTCTCAGTTTCTGAAATCAATTTGTCAAAATGCAATTTTAAATGTGGAGAAACCTTTTTATATTTTTTTTATTAAGGAAAGGAGAAAAAATTATTAAGAGTCAACTTTGAAAACAATGCTTGAAGAAATGAAAGTATTTTATAAAATCATTAATATAATAAAAAGAAAGGAGAGAATTAGATTTTGAATAACATTGCTGAATAAAACAATGCAAGGCATATTAGCAACAGACCTTAAGTAACAAGGATGACACATGAGCTGGCATCCCATTCTCCAAACCATCAAATAACACCAACAAGAAAGAAAGAAAAACTAAATCTATATCATAAGAAAAAGTAAACAAACAATTGTTTAAATTGTCATTTACTAAAATTTCATCATTTTATGAAATATGGAAAACAATTTTACAAACATTCAGAAAAAATCTTTCAATAAAGAAATCAAGAAAAATTTTGAAAAGATAATTAACCGTCGAGGACCATGATCCCATATGTGACCACTTCAGGGAACGCATTATATACAGATTGCTTTTTTCCCTATTCTGAGGCCTATGATCATACCAGTGTGATCTAAATTTGAAATTTATGGAATGATTATTAACTATAAATTTTGGCGTATTATATTACAGTAATGATTTTATATAAATTTTTTTTAATGGAGTTAGGCTTAAGAGGAAAAATTACTGGGTCCCAAATGGGTTAATACTTAAGTATATTTCAAGTAAATTAATATTTAAATTTAACTTCTAAGTAAAACATAACTAAGTTAAGGAAAAACAGAATATGTTTCATACAGTAAGAAACCTTCAAATGTCTATCATTGAAAGAGGGAGGAATTTTCGTACCTATCAAAATATAGACAATTTTTCCTCTTCATATAAAAACACTATTGAATCAATTGCCATTCTTCATCAATCTTGTTCAAAATAGTAATGTTGATTTACTATATAATCAGTGCATAATGAGATGTATTTGTCCTAAAACTTTCAGTTTTAATGATGGCATAATTCTATGAACACATCTCATTCAAATTAAAAAGATAAATAATTAAATGATTCACAAAAGAAAATCATAATCAAAAAATTTTTACATGTTTTGATATTACTAGCTCATAGAAATACAATAAATAAATAAAAAAAACACTTCTTACATTTATGATTATAATAAGTAATTAATATTGCATAACTTTTTAAAACCTTTTCTAAAATGGTAGATTTGTACACAAGAAAATATCTTACTCCCTCTTTATTTAGAAATTAATAGAATCTAATATTGATGTTTTACTTTGATTTTTAAAGTTCTTAAAAATACATGCAAATTTTTGTTGATTTTATTTACTCTTTCAATAGCCTTCAACAAGCAAATTGAATAAAGAACAACATGTCAACATTTAACAGATGAAATTGAATACATTTTGAAAATGAAAAACTCTCAAACTAATTCATGGTTATTTGAAAACTTTATATCAATTCATATTTGATTTTCAAAAAAATATTCTAGTACAATGAGTGTTTTAAAAAATTAAGAAATATCGATTTTTCTTTATTAAACTTGTCTTTAAAATTCAAAGGCTCAGTTAAGAGTGTTTTGAAAATGAATTTAGAAAATTAAATAAATTATCACAAAAGTCAATTTACCTGATGTGAACTCATGATTAATGATGGCAGAAACCTGCAATAAATAAAAGTACAATTCCTATTACTAAAGGCAAAAAAAAGGACATTCTTCAGAATAAAATAATTAAACTGTACATGCTTTCTAAAGAAAAATTTATGCAATTTAATAGCGTTTTTGTATATAACTGATAAACATAAGAAATACTTTAATATCAAATTCCATGAAGTGGATATGTAATATTTAACAGGGATTTAAAAAAATATATGGTTTAAAGCATTTCTAACATGGGTCATAAAAAAAAAAACTTTATTATAAAAACAAGACAAAAAAAGTGTATACAAAAAAGCCATGATTCAATGAAAATAACATTCACCAACAGATAAAACAGTGATACTAGTCATTCAACAGTTAATATGGTTAGGAAAAATTCCCTTCTGCTCAAGAATTTAAAATTTTGCAAAATAATCTGAGAGTATTATTCCATACTGACTGACTATGACACATTTCAAAATGATTACTTAATGGTAAAGCAATTTAGAGTAAAATTCAACCATATTTATTTTAATGAATGCAACTTTCATAATCGATGGATGAAATTAGAAACAGATGCATAAAAAATCAGTAACTGACGGGTGTTTCTCTTATTTTTCTATTTCCTATTTTTGAGAGTTAGGCTAATCTTAATGAGAAATGTGATAATAAAGGAAAGTTTGACAAAAGTGATGATTCAATTAATATGTTCAATCATATTTGATGGTAATACAAAATAATGACCATTATGAGGAGTTTCCCATAAATTGAATTTAAGCTAACAACAAAAACAATATTTTTTTTATCAGCTAACACGGTACCAGAAGTCGGAATCATCAAAATCGGAAAGCTGAGGGTGTAAAACCGGAAATAGAATTAGGCAGCAATGAATGATTCGAAATGTTTTAAGTTATATACATGCAAAAAATGGTGCAATATGAAATGTGCTAGTATTAACAAAACTTACAATTAAACTATCCTTTTACGCAGGGTATCTATTTCTCAACAAGAGTCGAACAACGCAACTATGTATACTGACGAGATACTACAAAAAAGGCCGGTGACAACTGATTAAAAAAATGAGAGGAAAGTAAACGTTGACTTATTGCGCATGCCTGAAAGACCTGTAGGAGACTTGGGTGGTGTTACTCATTTTACAACCAATTGTTTTGTAAATCAGATTTTTCTCGACGATAAGTTTTATAGTTGGTTTAATGTGATTAAGAAGTAAAATTAAAATCAAAAAATCAAGTTCTTCGCGATATATTAATATCGAGAAAATCTTGATAGATTGGATTGATTGACAATAACTAATTTTTATACCAGGTAAACAAACGAAGAATGAAAACAATCATGATTAATATTTGAAAAGAGAAAGAATAAAATCTTACTTATGATTTAAAAACAACGCAAAAAAAGAACGGCAATTTATGTTGCGGAAATTTTAAAACAAAGAAAAACACTCAGGGCATGCGCAGTAGTCAAATTTTTGCTTCTCTAATTAAAAATACACACAACTCTCATTTTTCTGACGTAGTCACTGCATAAGATTTTAAGATGACTAAAATATATCCTTTATAGTTAGATCATGGTTGGATGCCGACAAAAACAATATTGCGATTTAGAAGAATAATATTGAGGCTGTTATCTCTCTTCTTTTTTAACACCAGTTTTTTCTATCGTGATCAAAAGTCCTTTAGGGCCTCTAAGGCCTATAAATTAATCAGGAAGGTACTCTGTTTTAACCCTTAACTTCGTACTGTAGCATTTCTGCAACATATGATTTATTTTAATTTAACAGACTCAATATTTTTAATTACCTACAAATCACTTATCTGAGAGGAAAAAAAAAGATTACTGCAACGAAATACATGCTAATTTTGTCACTAGATGTAAGTACTTTTTTTCCAGAAATCACAACATTTATAAAATTCTCTGATGCCTCAAGAACTGTGTTTTTGCTATAAAAAGAAATTATTATATTTTATGCTTTCTCTTGTTTATTGACGAAATAAATTACCAGGCCCGAAATTTAAACATTTTATGATGAATAATAAAATCTACATAAAAAAAAAACTTTTGTAATTTACAGCACTATTGCGCAATGTGGCACTTCTGCAACAAACAAAAAAAAGACTGAAATTCAATTTAAAACTGCTTAGTTTTTTTTTCATATTTTTCCCTTTTATTATTACTTGAGAACTAGCTGATATAATTTTTTCATAGAAATTTAAAAAATTTCGAAGTGTTAAGGGTTAATCAATTATTTCTTTAATGTTGCTACTGGAATAGATGTTACCTTCTAGAGCAGGGATGACAAACAAGTGGCACGCGTGCCATTGATGGAACACACAATATTTTTGGCACACCAGTGATCAAGATGGTTTACATTTTATTACAACATTTCTAAGTTCAGAAACGAACAAACGTGAGTGATCGGTCGCGGGCGGTGGGAAACACACTCGTTTGTTATTGCCTTGCCTTAGTTACGTCGTAGACTACAATTGATAATGATGTAAAGTCTGTCTATGCATAGCATAGTCAATTTCATTGACACAACTGTATTTTAAAGTTTATTTGTGTTATATTTACGATTTTTAACTGTAATTTAACATGGCTAGTTCAGCAAAAGAACAAAAAGTGCAACATAGTAAGTGTAACGGAGAATTTCAAATTTGGTGGACCGAGAAATTTGGCATTATTAGTAAAAGTGACAAAGCGGAGTGTATTTAATGTTCAAGAATAGTGGCATGCAGAACATCGTCTGTAAAACGGTATTTTGAAACAAATAACAAACCATCTTGTCAAAAAAAGTGAACCACAGCAAAAATAATTAATTGCTTTGAAACCGTTTGGCAGATGACTCCAATTCAGCATGTATTTTACAAAAAGTAACATCTTGCAATAATAATATAAGTTATTTGTCATCCAATCTGCAGCAACAGAAGTCACACTAACTAAGAAGTTACTTTAATTTGAATTACACGTATAACTAAAACCTTTTCAATTATACAGGCAAAAGGCATTTTTTCGTAGTAATAAGTTTTGAGTTGTTAGTACTTAGTTTTATTATTTCTCAATAATTACAAGTAAAAATTATTTGACGGCACGTCTATACCTCATTAAACATTTCTTTGGAAGAAATGGCACGTTGATCCGTAAAGGTTCGTAATCCCTGTCTTAGGGTCATATTAATAAAAGCTATTGAATGCTTTTGACACACGCAAAGAAAGTTTCATACTGTGACGTCTTCGATTGGGGTGAACCTCACCCATCTATTCATGCGAAGTTTTATGGCCCCAAACAGACGTTAGGTGACAAGAGCACGTGGCTATGGGGTCATTGTGTATTGAATGACCTCGGACAAAAGCCGTCATCCATTCTGGAAGTTACAATAACCAAAGAAAGCCGGTGACAATAGGTTGACGTATAGGCGAAGCCTGTATGAAAGCCGATGCTGAGAGACTGGGGTTATAAAACCCAGGTGGTGTAATGAATAAGAGTTTCAGAATTTAGATGAGAATTATGGCGCCCTTAGATTCCAGACAGACCTGGAATGTGTTTGTGTTTGCCGCACAAATAGGAGACGAATGTGCCGGGGACGAGGGCAGACCTTTTTGGCCTGCCAATGAGGAAGACGAGGGGCGTGTAGGACCCGCGCCTGGTGTTTAAAAGGGGTTGGAGGAAAAGGGACGGGGAGAGGAAAAACTTGGAACCCTGGATGGAAACAGAGAGATAGAGACCGGGAGTGAGACAGAGGAAACCCTGGATGGAGTAAACTGGAGAGGAGCCCGGAAAGAAAGGATTAGGAGTGCCTTTTGGAAAAAAGGGTTGAGCTCCAGTGAAAGAAAACTGTCCACTCGGGTTGGCATATTGGACTTTAGTAACATATAAGCTATTAAATACTGTTTTAATTTTAAAATAAGGCTGTGACAAATTTTCTTGTTTGCTAACTACTGACGACGTTACAGCTATATATATATATATATTAAATGGTGCAGCGTGTAGATCCGGCATTTGAGTAAATAGATGCCCGAATCCTTAGTTTTTAGTGAAGATAGAAAGAAAAAAGGCCAGCCGTGTGTGAATGTGATGAGGCAATTTTAATGCCCGCCCGATGTTGTGAGCGCCGACTTCAAGAAGTTTCTGTTCCTGCTAGTGATGAAGTGTGCCCGCGTGATTTTAGGAATTGCCTGCTATGAGAAGTGTCTCCCGTTCTTGCCTGAGGAATCAACGAGGATTTAAGAGGACCTGTTTGCCCGTTTGTTTTGATGAACGTTTTTCAAGAGTTCCCAGTGTCAAGACGTCACGAGTTCCTGCCTGTTTGTGAGGAGTGCGGTTTTTTAAGAAGTGATTTGTGTGTAAAGAGAGTTCCTGAGTGTTGATATGTCTACGTCTACAAATTTTAAGGTGAGTCTTTTCTTTGAGATTATTTTCGAAGCAAAATGAGTATTGTTTTTTTGTATGAAAATTTTGAGATAAGGGAAAATAAAGACTAGGTAAATTTAGGTAAACAATAAGAGACTAGAAAGACTTTAAGTTTGGATGAAGTGTATAAATGTGCAATATTAGTATTTTTGTTTGAGTTGTGAAATTTAAATATAGTAATTTTACTTGTTTTGTTGGCACAGTATTGTGTAGGGTATTGTTGTTTTTAGATTTGTGAAAAGTTAGTAAAACAGTAATTATATTTTTGGTAGCTTTGGGAGGTACTGTTTTGGGAGTAGGTTATTGTGTTTTTGAGTTTCCCAATTTGAAAAAATATAGTTGTTTAGTGTGACATAAAATTTTGTCGATAGCTTGCCCCGGGGGTTCCGCGAAAAGTTAGAGGTGTGGGATTTTTCTGGGAAGGAGGGGAACATTCTATAATTTTAATATGACTATTATTAAGAATTTAATTTAAAATTTATTTTCGATATCGAACAAACTTATTTTAAATGAAATAAACCAAAGTACGCCGATTTAATTAAGTCAGATCGCGAAATTAGATCACTTATCAATATAACTAATTAGGTCCGCCAAATTCTATTCAAAAATTATACTAGCGTTCAGAATACAATCTTCCTACCTTGGGGGAAAAAAATCAACGACCCAATAAATTTCGTTTATTAAAGGTCAGGGCGAGGAAATTTTGCACCAAACAACGGTTTTGGTGATTTTTCCGGACCCTAAAGTAGCCGTCTAATCACACTTCCACCTGTTTCCCGAACTAAGCTTTTTTAAATTCCCATCTTTGCTCACTAAAACTTTCTATCCTTTTAAAGGTTATCTTATTTGCATTGTTGCTTCTTTTTACTTTTTGGTTTTGGGTTAAAAAATTTCCCCATTAATGTGGCTCCAAAAAAACGGGGGGAATTATGTTAGAAAAAAAGAAGGGAGAGATGTCCAACCCCCAAGAAAAAAAAACGGATTTATTTAGGGTTCTCAACACCCTTAATAAATTACGTGCCAAAATTTTTAATTTCGGGGAATTTTTTTTAAGATTTTTTTTTTAACCAAACCCCCAAACCTTTAATTTCTTTTTTTTTCCCAATATTTAACTTAACTTTAATTTTCATTATTCATCTTAAAAAATTTTAATTTATTCAACAAATTTTAAAATTTTTAAACTCGTGACAGACACACAAAAAATTTTTACTCCTTAACTGGGCCAAAAATTAACACTTTTGCGTTTAATAAAGGTATATTCTCACTTTTACATATGTCCCAAACCCCCAAAACGTTCTTAAATTTTTAAAAAAACATTAAACCCCTCTACGTGCTTTTTCCGCGGGCGCAGCCCCAAAATTTTCTGCGTCAGGAAAAAATTTTCCCTTGGGGGAGCGGGAAAGACCAGCCCCCTGCCCCAGTTGAGGCTACTTTCAGCTATGGAACAATATTTTGGGGCCGGGCCCAAAAAATAAAAAATTTTAAGTTACTTTCCCAAATCTATATTTACGAATCCCTTGTTTCAAAATTTTTAAATGCATTATATATCTTTTTAAATTAAATAAACTTTTTTTCACCCCGGCATCTGGTTTTTTTAAAACTCCCAATGAGCCGCGCACCCTTTAAATATTATTGTTAGTGCCCTGATTTACCCCCGGTTTTTCCAAAACCAGATGCATCTTAATAGGGAACAATACAAAAAATATATAAAACATCCACATTATACAATTACAAACTTTTTTCCAAAAATTTAAAACAAATAAAAAAGGAATTGTCGCATCTCACGAAGTCATAAAATCGAAGTAAACAAATGCAAAATTTACAGTTGTTTTTCTCCAATAATAAAGAAAAAAAATTTTTTACAAGTAAAAAGTTAAAAAAAAAAATAAAACCCCCTCAATGTAGTGTCAACTTTTGCGGATTATAACTATTAAACACCCCCGAGACTTCCTTTTTTTTGCAAAATTTTCCACCACTTGTTGGAAAGATCATAAAAATGAAACATTAAAACCCTTTTGATTTTTATTTTTAAATTAAACATGACTTGAAGACGGGGGTTTTACCACTGTTCTTTTCCCCTTTTTCATTCCTTGGCGAAAATTTTTTAATTTTTTTTGCCTGCTGTGGGGC
This sequence comes from Trichonephila inaurata madagascariensis, assembly GCA_019973955.1. Lineage (NCBI taxonomy): Eukaryota > Metazoa > Arthropoda > Arachnida > Araneae > Nephilidae > Trichonephila > Trichonephila inaurata. The sequence goes on along the minus strand of BMAV01006561.1, from coordinate 183,083 downwards.
TTGTAGTCTCCTTGTCGGTTTTTCCTTGCCTGCCTTGCCCCGGTGGGAACCCCAAACGTTTCGGGGGGACGCGGGTTTTATCTCGGTCCATCTTGAACTCCAATTGTCTCCGTTTTGTTCTTCTTCCTATTATAAAAGTACTGGGCAATGGTCTTTTGTTTTTAAAGCCTTTCGCCCCTTTCGCCCCTTGACCCCATACCCGGGCCTTTTTTTTTCCCTTTTTTTGGGCCGTTCTCTTTTTTTTTCTTTTCATTTGTAAATTGAGCTTGGGGGAACGATTTTGACAAAAATGATTCCGTTTTTCCGGCCCCCATCCGTGTTTTTTTTTAAAATTGTTTTTACCCGGGGATTTTTTCCCTTTTTCCCCTAACCCCAATCTTCACCGCTGATCTTTTTTTCCCCTATTGTGACTCATTTGATCTTTTATGTACATTTTCCGAACCCCGTTTTTTGACGTGAACTAATACTATCTGGGGCCTGTTCCCAACTCCCACCCTCACATTTCCTATGACGATATATTCAAATTTTATCAACATTAACAGTTAATCTTTTTTCCGACTTCCATATTACAATATTATTATTATTTTTCTTTAATACTTTATAGGGGCCTTCAAATTTTGTTTTTAAAATTTTGGGAAACCCATTTTTTTAGCTGCTGAACTTAAAGGGTGTGTCTCTAATAAGACCCAATCTACCTTAATTTGTATATCCCCTCTTTTTTTATTATAATATCTTTTTCCCAACCCAAGGTTTTTTTGTCTAGCTGAAAGGGCTTTCTCCTATTTATTTCAATTCGTTCTGTCCCGAGGGAAAACATTACTAATTTTTGAAATGGTGTAATCAATTTTTTGACCCCAAAAAAAATTCTGCGGGGTTTTTTTTTTCCCTTGTTTCATTCACTGCCGTACGAAAAGCGTAAGCAAACTCATAAGGAAATTTTAAGTATCGTGTTGATCTTCCTTTTCCCCCTTTATTTTTCACTATATCCCCCGATTAACTCGTTCAGTCCTTTTTTGCTTGTGGCCTATATGCAACAGTCTTACATGCCTTTGGGCCAACCCTTTTTACTTAAATGGGCCCAAAAAATTTTTGGATATAAATTGGGGACGTTATCACTTATTAATTTTATTGGGGCTCCAAAAGCGGATATAAAAATTATCAAAAAAAAATCCGCTATTATACGAGCCCAGGCCTTTTGAGAGGTATAATTTTAGCCCATTTGCTGAAATGATCGGGAATTACTAAAAAATATCGATTCGTCTTATTCTCGATATAGGGTACGGGAAAACTTCCTAACGGGAACTATCTCATTTGGGGTAAAATTTTAACAAAAGGGGTTTAATCCCCAAACTTAACCGTTTTTTTGTTATTAACTTTTAAAGGCATGTAGAAAATATTTATCAATAAATTTTCAATAGGGGAAAAAAAAAAACTCCCGAATTTTTTTGATGTTTTAAATCTCCCCGATGTCCCCCAATTGGCTTTGAGAAATTCGCGTAAGATTTTCGTTTCTTAAAGACTTTAAGATAACCATTTCACCCAACGACGTTGCGTGTTTCCCCATAAAACAACAAACCTTCAATTAGACAAATCGGGGGCCACTCACATATCGTCGCATTAACAGAGTTATCTTCCCGGGTTTTTTTAAATATCTATGATTGACCCAATTTTTGGGGGATTTTTTTGTTCTGTTATTAACTGTTCCCCCAAATAAGTACTAAATCTCTGATTATTGCACAATTAACTTTTTTTTCCTATTTATAAATTTCCCAAAAGGGGTTTTGCGATAAAAAAATTAGCCACAATATTTAACTTCCTTTCTGACACATCAACGCGCAAACCCTTTATCTACCTTATTATCTTCAACCAGCGAAACTTGGAAATTTCCAACGTTTTCTGATCAAATCTAAAACGATCCTTGATCCACTTTCAAAATCAACACCAAGAATACATGGGTATTTTTAAAACCGTCAACACAAAAGAAATGACCAAGGTTTAACAAACCCCCGGTTTGAATAATAAAATTTAAAATTCCCATTTTTTTCAACCCCCCTTGCTTTATTACCTGAGCTCGGGGATTTTTTAAATTGTTTATAAAAAATATTTTATATATATTTTCTTCCGATATAAATGATTTTATTTCTCCAGTGTCCCATAGCGCTTTCCCAAAAATTTTTATTTAAAAAAAATAGGAACGCTGGGAAGCTCCCCGGGTGATATAAAATCGGAGAAATCTTTTGGTATATCCACTGCCGATTCCTTTTTTAGTATGAACTTCATTAACTTTCACAACATTCAATCGTCCCCTTTGCCTCGAAAGAAATTTTTTACTCGAACCCCTATTTCTACGGTCCCCCCTATAAAAATTTTAAACGAAATTTGGGAAACCCCCTTTCCCTTGAATCTCTGATCATCATTCAAAAAACTATTCCTCCCTCCAAACCCCCTATTACTTTTACGGCCATTCTCATAAGTTTCTAAAAAACATTTTCTGCCATTATTTGGTCCTTTAACCTCAAATTTCTCCAGTTTCTGCGATTAGCATCAAAAATTAGGCATCCCATGCGCGTTTTTATCCCGTCTTTTTCCCCAAATTTTCATATTCTTGGGAAACCCCTTTTTTTAATTTTTAAAAATACCCCTTTCAAAAATTTTGCCAATATTTCCCAAAATTTAAAATTTTTTGCGGAATGCGAACTTCCCAAAAGTCCTGGGCTTTTTGGGTTTGAGTCAACAAAAATGTGATCAACCAATTCCTCTGCGACATCCTTTGCTCCCAAACTCTTTTGTATTTTTGAAATCGTAAACAAAAACTGTTTTTTTTGATTTCTTCCCTGCTGTGACGCGAAAAACTTAGCCTCCAATTCTTTTTTTGATTGCGGAAAAGCTGCTAATTCAGCCTTTAGCTGCGCGAAATCCGTGGCTGCATCTTGCACTAGCACCGATCCAAATATTGGTACCAATCGGCCCTTCCTGAGATGACTTTTCAAATAAGCACTGCTAAGTTCGGTATTTCAAGTAACTGTTTTGATTGTCTATGGACTCGAAATTCGGTAACATTCTCAGACCCGAAAGCACACGGTAAAATACCAAACCCTCCTGCATTACCAACCCCAGAATTATAAAATAGTTCGGCGCATTGTGACATAAGCCATCTGTCGATAGCTATGTTTGGGGGGTTCTGCGTGTTAGAGGTGTGGGATTATCGGGAAGGATGAGACATTCTTATAATTCTTAATATGATTTTTATTAAGAATTTTAACTTAAATCTTAATAAAGAACAAACTATTTTAAAGTGAGAATAAACCAAAGTACGCCGATTTAACTAAGTCAGATCGCGCAATTAGATCACTTATCAATATAACTAATTAGGTCCGCCTAATATCTATTCAATATTATACTAGCGTTCAGAATACAATCTTCCTACCTTGGAGGAATAATCAACGATCCAATCAACTTCAGATATTCAGGTCAGGCGCGAGTGCAATAGTATGCACCTTGTACAACTGGTGTGATCTCCGTGATTCCTGAGTAGCCGTCTAATCACACTTCCACCTGTTCCGAACTAAGCTTTCTCTAAATTGCCATCTTTGCTCACTAAACTTTCTATCCTTTTAAAGGTTATGTTATTTGCATTGTTGCTTCGTTTTTACTTCTTGGATTTGGGTTGGAAAAGTTTTGCCATTAATCGTGGCCGTCAAAGAACGCAGGAGTTATGTTAGAAGAAGAATGCGAGAGATGTCACACTAGGTCTAGTGTATTGTTAGTTTACCTTGAGTCTGTGTATAATTTTTGTAACGATTAAGTTTAGATTCGGTATTTTGTGTATTAGTGCATCATGGGGTTTCTGTTAAAGAAGGGAAAAAACGTAATTGTTAGGTTGCGAAAGAATTAGGGTAGAAGTTGATATTACTACTTAAGATGGAAATTAAGAAGAGAATTTGTCAAAGTAAATACTATAATGATGAAGTAGCTAAATGTTTTTTGGGAAGGGTATTTTGGGGAAAAAACGGAATTAAGGAACAGGAAGAACGTGAAAAACGGAATTAGGACTAAGACGTAAGGGAACCGTGACATTTAAACAAATTAAGGAACGTGAAGGAACGTGAAAGAGGGGAAAATTAAGGAACGTGAAAACTTGAAAGACGGGAAATTAAGGTATTCGAGGAGCGTAGACTAAGCTGGGAAATTTGGGGGTTAGAAAAGTCTAAAAAGCTCAACCAGAAATAATTTAAAAAAGAAAATGAATTGAAGTCAGGGAATAGGATTAACAATCTCGCAAATGTTTATTGTTTGTCAGGAAACCGGACCGCAGCAGTTAGTGAACCGGTTAATAAGTGTAGGCCGTTAGTTAACCAGGTAGTTAATAAAAGCGTGGAGAACGCCATGTCTGGTGATTTTGAAAATGAGAATTGTCCCCCAGTGAGAAGGACGAACGTTTTCCCCCCGTCTGAAGTAAGAGGGATAGGAACAGAAAAGAATAGCAAGTTTATGGTTGAAAAAGGGAAAGAAATCAATGTGGATAGAATTGGTCATTGTGTAAGGAAGTGGGGTCGTTTGCAGGTGGAAAAAGTGTTAGAGCAATAGCTTTGTGTGCAAAGCGGGTAATAAATTCCGATGAAATAGAGCTTATTCTTTAGAATTGATAGAAGATAAGGGAATAGTGAACCCTGAAATTTTGAGTTGTGAAAAAACGAGGAGAAAAAGAAGATACCATTGTGACGTTAACGGGTGGTGAAAAGCAGTTAACAGTGAATCGTGAAGGTTTTCGAAATCATACAATGGCTAAGATAGCAGGGCTGTCAAATGGAGGAAAAGAAAACATGTGTAAAGCAGATGTGCGGGGAGGTTTGAGAGGTGAGTTAACAATGCGTTTGCCTCTCAAAACCAAAAGAGATTAAAAGAACAGTTTAGAAAACGATAATAGGTCTAGCTTTAGTTCAGAATTTAATTTCGAGATAGATTTACCAGAAAAAAGAGATCGCAGTACCATTTATCGTCTCAATTTAATAAAACTGTACCGTAAGAAGCCGACTTTGGCAAATTTGGTTAGGAAGAATAGCTCGAAGGGAATAGTGAAAAATTCGAAATTCTCTATTCGGTAAAGCTATTTATATTTTAACTTTCAAGGTATTTTAAGGAAAGTCAATGTATTTTAAATTACCTCCTTTGGAAGTAACTATTTAAGAATGTTAACACTAAAAGAAAGAAGGGTTTCTTCATATCCTGGGATGATTTTTTAAGGCAGAAGGATATTAGTTTAAATACGGAAAGCCGTTTAAAAAACAAAACTTGTTTCATCCCAGATGTTATTTAAATTTGCTACGAGAGGATACAGAGTATCTTTTAGATTTAGGTGGAAACGGGTTGGGCAGTCCAACCGAACTCTGCACGTTGTTTGTTTAGGAAGAGTAAGCCGATACCCGTATTCACGTATTAAATGTATTAAGTTTAGGAATTTGAACCAGGTGACGCGAGCCGAAATTTATCTTTTATTAAAAAGGGAAAGGGTTTTTTGTAAAAAAAGAAAAAGCGCGGTATCGTGAGTCACTGTACGGGTTTTTGTGGAAGTGGTTTTTTTCGTCGTTCTCTCATGATGAGTTACCCGAAGTATGCCGCATGCGTTACCATTTGGCATGTACATTATTAAAAAAATTGGGGTTTTTAAGTTTGTATGGGCTTTTTTTTATGGATGTAATTTAAGGGCGCAGGTTATAAGATGGTTAGAGCAGATTGATGTATCACGAATGGTCGATATGGGCATTCGGGTAGTTTTGGGAAAAAAAATCGTGTAAAAAAAGTTTGATTTTTGTATTAAAGTGGTTGAGTAGGGTTGGGCCGGAAGTAAAGGATCGACCAAAAGGAAAAAGGTTCGGAAAATTTGTTCCATGCACATAATATAGACTTAGTAAATTAGGATGAGCTAATGAGGTATGAAAATTTAAATTTTTAATTAAAGTGCCCCAATTTTCCCTCAATAACTAAGGGTTAAAGATAATACCATGAATTATGAATAACTTGTCACAATGGTTGTGAGAATTTACCGAAAACCAAAAAATTTAACTTAATTTGGGAAGGTCTTGATTTAAACTTTTTAAATTTTAAAAAACTGTTTTAATGTTGTTTGTAAATTTGGGGTTTATAGGTGATTATTTTGATTTTTTAATGTCGTTGGAAATATCTTTGGGGAATTGGGGTAGATGGGAATAAAAAAACTTTTTGGATTTGTGTGCTAGGGGGGAATTAATATCTGTAGGGGGTATGAGTGTTTATTTTTGGAAAGGGGGTGGAAGGATATTATGTGTTATTGAAAATCTTTTGTGTCTTTAGAAATGCGTAAACTCACAAAATATGTTTAACAAAATTGATTAAAGAGAGTGTATTGGAATTAGTGAAATATTATGATTTGATTTAATTTTTTAAAACCCAAAAAATTTAAGGTGTGATTTTAATTTACAGAAAAGAAAAAAAGAACCCAAGATTTGGGATTTAAGTTTTAGTTGTAAAGTGAATGTTTTATAAAATTTTTTGTTAATTATTTTTCTACTTTTGATTGTATTTGTTACTTGAATTGCTTTTGGTCAGTCTCAGATAGAAAACCCCTTTGGTTTTGAAGTGTTAAGGGAAATTTAACCAGCCTGAGGCCAGAGCAGTCCCGTGAAATGGACCTTTTGGGGGAAAAAAGGGTTTTGACGTCTTCGGTTGGGGGGAACCTCACCCATCTATTCGTAAATTTTTTTGGCCCCCAAACCCGACGTTAGTTTACAAGAGCACGTGGCTATGGGGTCTTTTTGAATGACCCCGGGCAAAAACCGTCATCCATTCGGAAATTTCAATAACCAAAAAAACCGGTGACAATAGGTTGACTTAGGCGAAAACCCGATGAAAAACTTTGTTAAGATGGGGTTTTAAAAACCCAGGGGGGTAATGAATAAGCGTTTTTTAGTTGGAGAAATCCCCAAATTAGAAGACCAAGGGGCCCAAAAAAAAATTTGGGCCCCGGGGGCGAGGGCAGACCTTTTTTGGGCCCGCCAATGAGGGGAAGACGAGGGGGTTTTGGACCCGCGCCTGGGTTAAAAGGGGGTGGTTTTGGGGGAAAAAAAAAGGGGGGGAGGAAAAACGGAGGGGAAACCCTTGGGTGGAAAAAGAATAGGGGCCCGGGGAGACAGAGGGAAACCCGGGTGGGTAAAACCGGAAGGGCCCGGAAAAAAAAAGGGATTAGGGAGTGCCTTTCGGAAAAAGGTTGAGCCCAGGGAAAAAGAAATGTCCACCCGGCTTGGCATTTTTTTTGGGCTTTTTTGAACATATGAAGCTTTAAAAAAGGAATTTTAAAAGGGGGGCTGTGACAAATTTTCTTGTTTGCTAACTACTGACGACGTTACAATACGATGTAAGACATTTGCTTTTCAAAAATAATATTGGATTATAAATCTAGGGCAAAGATTCAGTTTGTCACTTTCCTTAATAATTTTATCAATCTCGTAATATAATGTAAATCTTTAAACTATATTCTCTATTACTTAACATTTGGGTTGGATATTTTACTCGCATATCTCTTCTCCCTTTTATCCGTAAACACTCTTCTTCTTTCGGATAGTGTCATAAAAATCATAGAATATCAAAAACTGTGTGAATACATATAAAGGTAAAGCTTCTTTCTCGTACTAGTAAATTTTAATGTTTTGAGTCTTTTCATGCTGTATATTTTAGGAAATTCATGCATTACATGAAAAGAGTAGTGTAATATATCTTTTGGTTTAGTTAAAAATTGTTTCGGTGGAGGTTGAAGCGTTGCATTATTTATTACAAATAATACGTTATTTATGAACAATTTACATGCAAAATTTGTATAGTAATCCTATCTATTTATAAGTAATATAATTAGGGTTATATAATTACGTATAAATGATTAAAATGAATTTTTAATTCTATTTTATACATTCACATAACTTACCTTACTTTTTAGAAGTAAATGAACCAATTAAATCCATAATTTTATTTACAATAACAATATCAATCATTTGCTCTAGAAGTGAAGATAGTAACAAATTTTTAGCAATGCAGAAAATACAGATTTCTCTAAATTCCTTTGAGTAAGGAATTGTGTCAATCTTTAGTTGTAATGAAAATTATAGGAACGAAGAATAAAAACTCATTATGAACATTTTTATAAGATTCTAAAAACTAAAAACAAGAGAAAATATGTAGGATTCGATATATCAAAATTGTCATTGAAAAATATACTTGAAACCTCTGAAAGAGGCATTTTCAAAGATTTATGAATTCAATCGCTGCATATAACCCAACATCCATTCTCAATTGAATATATATAATGTTTCATCTCCCTCCTCTTAAAAAAATCTCTCTCTAGATTTTTGACGATGAGAATTGGAAGCATGATGCTTGTTGCTGGCCTTTCATGGCAGTGGCGTAGCGTGGAGGGTGCAGAGGCGCCATGGCCCCGGCCGGCATACGAAAAGGGGTGGCGGTAAGCACTACAATATTTAAGTTAAAAAAATATTTCAAACTCCAAATCGCACCCGCAAGACGAAACTGACGGAAATGAGTGAAAGCTTTAACACACGCAAAGATGTAGGAAGTTTATTAGTCGCTATGCAATCGCATTCATTTTTATGTTTCTTAAAGCGTTTAAAAAATTTCAACAAAAGAAAACAGTGTGATAAGTTAGGTATATTTAAAATAGTAAAAATCACTAAAAGCACATTAAAGACGTTGCAATGTATAACCGATAAAATTAAGATTCCTCTAGATAAAAATGAAGGTAAACCCTATTAAATTATCACTTTAAGTTTCTTTTTCTTGTCAGTATCAACATGTCCGGAAAGTCAGTCCCAATGATAATAATTTTCTTAGCATTGTCATGATATAAAGGGAATCTTTATGAAGATCAATAATTAAATCAATTAAAATAATTTAAATAATTTTATCGTATAAAAGATGTGGTTGTGGTAATATCGGATATATTTCAAATAATGATGAATAAAATATATTCATTCAAGAGTGCCCATTTGAGCAAAACACCAGAACAATCCCACCTCGTTTTAATTTCTAGATAGAATTGAAAAGATCTTAAACATATGGTTATACTGTTGTTGTTGCTGACAGTAACATCAGATCAAGGTCCACGAAATTCATCGCGGCCAAGGGGGCCCAGATTTTTACCCGTCTTAGCCTTAGCTTGAGCACCACCCCGGTGACAAAAAAATTTTTGCTTGTTCCACCCCCCAAATTTTGGGGGAAGCACACCCTAGGGGGGGGGTCAGGGGCCTGCCACCTCTCTTCCCCTTCCACCCACCTCACGAGAAGAATTTTTTAGCCCCGATTTTCTATTTATATTCTGTTTCACTTTTTAAATTGACAAAAGCGCTAGGGAAAGGGGAAGAGGGCCCCAAAAACACACACAGCCACTGCCGGGTTACTGTAAGAGAAGAGTGTGACTATAACAAAAAATAAAATTCTCCATATTTGTTGAGTAAAAAGAATACTATTGAAAAATTTGTTCATTGAAATTGTATGAGCTGTTTTTTCTTTCTTTCTTTCTTTTTTTTTTTTTAAATTTAATATAAACTTTTTTCGAATAAAAATTTAAGGGGTTTGAAAATTTTCAATATGTTTAAAAATAATTGATTAGTTAACTAGCTAAACTTTTCTCGAATAAAATCTTCATAGTTCTCAATATGTTGATTGCATATTTTATAATGAAAAAATATGGTTAAATTGTAATTCCCCGCATATTAACTTTTTTTTTATGATTATATATATACATTTCAAAATTGGCCATATTTTTTAAGTTTAATAATTTCATTCATTACATCTGTTTATAAAATACAAATTTCTATTCTTGTTTATAAATAATTAATCGCCTTTTTTTCCATTGTTACTATTTTAAATTAGTTTGTAATTATTATTCACATCATATATAAATGTCGTTTATGAACGTTATCTTAAGATATACAGAAGCATATAATAGAATTTTAGGATAAATTTGTGAAAAAAATTATCAATATCAAAACTTATAATCTTGTATGAAATTTATAGTTTAATTAGAAAAAATATCTCAATACATATTTCAAAAATTATGTTCCTGACATTATATGCAAAGTTTATATATTCAGTTCAGTAAGTATAACTTTTAAAGAAAAAAAAATTATTTTTAATAATTTAATACTAAAATTATTTATTTTGAAATTTAGACCTATATTTATTGCAAAAAAGTTCCATAAAATTTTTTTAAAGGGATAATTGCTCTTTTATTAGGTATTCATAAATCAAATTATATATATATACACGCATATTTAACACTCCATGTAGGAAGCCTTTAGAATCAAAACGAAAGCATAGCACAATAAAAAATTGATATTAAGATACTTCGGTTATAAAGATAAGGAGTTTTTTTTATATAACGTATATTTTTAAAAGCATTGTCTAAGAAAAATGTTAAATTTGATTTACTCAAATAAGGCGATTTAAAATATTATAATTCAACCTTTTTTTTAATAAACATTATTAACTGCATGGCCCGGCGTTGTACGGGCTTTCTCTAACCATTGCAGAACCATTTGCCTATGCATTAAATATTATATTTAAATCACAGTTTGCAGAGTGAGGGGCGAGGACCCTATTCCACGTGTCATTCCACAGTATGCAAAATGAGTGTTTACATAAAAAAACCTGTTTCAATAGTTAATTATGTATACATTTATATTGCATTATTAAAGAAAAACATCGTAATTTTTGAGCCATGGTCAAGTGACAAGGACGACACCTTTGTGGTACCCTTGTCACCAAAATACCATACCACGCTAACGGGAGGACTTTGATGATACTTTTTTTACAAGTCATCAGCACTTTTATTTCTGAGTCGCTATTCGAAGAGTCACTGTTCACAGATATAATGAAATTTTAATTTTTCCAAATTTCATCAACAAGTCCATCAATTTCCCACATCTCTTTCTCTTTTTTGATTACATGGTTGATGCAATTCCTCCAATTTTGAATTGAGACCTTCTCTATTCCCTTTGTTACAAGTTCTTTTATTTTATTAAGTTTAAAAGTTTTATTTTCTCTTGCAACGTAACACTTACTTGTCTCCAAATCATCTCAAATGGATTGAGCTCGCAGTGATAAGGGGGGAAACTTAAAATTTTTTTGGCCAAACTTTTCTGCTATTTCGTCTACTCTGTAACTATTATATAAATGCTTTATTTGATTTACTTTCTGCAGAAGTTCAATTTTAAGGTATCCGACTACGTTCAGAACCGTGATTTTGCAAAAGTGTATAAATGGATAATATTTATGATATTTATTTCACTTGATTAAAAAAATGAATATAAAATTTTTTTTAAGAATATAAAATGAAAATTATTTAAGTACAATATTTTGATAAAAAATGAACATAGAATGACCAATTTTCAAAAAAATTTCTCCTTTTGTAAAAAAATGCTTCTATTATAATAGTACACTCACTTCCAAAAGTTAAGCAGGGAGGGGAAAATGCAAATTTTCCCGGGAACCCAAACCAGAATTGAAGGGGATGAAATTCCCCGGAGGTAGAGGGAAGTATGAAAAATGTGTTAGAAAAACGAATCGTGTTTCATGTCAAAAAATATGCAAAAAGGGCAGTTTTTAAAAAGAAGCCAGTTTTATGAAGGGTTACAGAAGTTGATTGTAAGTGCTGAAAAAAAGGTGTTTAAAATTTTTGTATAATTTGTTTTAAAAACATACGTTTTCCTATGACTTCCAAAAAACGAATGGAAGATTTTTTGAGCGCTGGCGTGCTGTGGGGGCGCATTGAAGCGGGAAAGGGTCGATCACAAATGCTGCTCTTTTTCGGCGTTCATCATTCTGAAAATTTCTTTGGGAAACAATTAAAAACCACACAAACAGATGTCTGAAGGTCCGAGAGGGTCCCCCAAGGGGGTTAACAAAACCCCGCGGAAGATCGAAAATATTGCTATTGTAGCCAAGCGGAATCGCAGAGGACCTACATTTTGATATCTTGGGGTTTCAGCGTCCATTGGTAAAGTTTTTATCTGCAGCTACTGTACGCCGAAGATTACATATGAAGGAACTGTATGCCCGGGGACCCCCGAGTTTGTGTTCCCCTATCCGTACAATCAAGAGGGGGACGATTAAAGTGGTGCCGGGAACATGGCAAATTGGGCTGTGGCCCCGACTGGGGCAATGCCATTTTTTAAGTCAAGATTTGCTCTGGAGCCAGATGACAAGCGTATAAGGATGTGGCGTAAACAAGGAACACACAATCAGCCCTAAAACATCACTGAACATCACGCATTCCGAGGCGGAAGTATTATGGTGTGGACAGGGATTTCATTAGGATACCGCACCGACCTGCACATCTTTAAACGGGGTTCTGTGACAACTGTCCGGTATCGAGATGAAGTCCTAGAACCCATTGTGAGATTAAATGCTGCAACAGTTGGCCCTACTTTTGTTTTAATGGACGATAATGCACGTCTTCATAGAGCTGACATCGTCGATTACTACCTGGAGAGTGAAGGGATTGTGCGTATGGCGTGGCCAGCATATTCGTCCGACCTTAATCCCATTGAAAATCTTTCGGATACTCTCGGACGTGCAATATATTTACGTTTCCTACCTCAAGCCACTCTTATTGAGCTGGAAACTGCTCTACAAGAAGAATGGTGGTTGCTTAATTCTGCGGTGGTTGACCACCTAATTGAAAGCATGGTCAGAATGTATATACTTTGCATACAGATGAGGGGGAATCACATACCCTACTAATGTCCTTTTTTTCATTTTATGCTGTTGATTTTCACTTTATACATAATTCTCTTTAAGTCTCCAGTATGACATTATCTGATAACTTACAAAAATTTAATATTGTTTTCATTTCTGTATATAATTATTGATTTTGTTTTATGTATAAATATATATGCTACTTTACTGCCAAATTTTGTGTCAATCAAAGCAGTATTTGTTGATTTTTTTGCATTTTACATCTTCGTGCTTAACTTTTGGAAGTGAGTGTATTTTGCCTGTATATAGCTCAGACCTCTGTACAGGGGCTGAACTAGAATTTTTGAAACATGTAACTTAGAAGTGGGTTTATCCATGTTTTACGAGTACAGAGGGGATAAATTTTAAGAAAAAAACACCGATAATTATTTCAAATGGTTGTAACTCTGAAAATAATGTGAATTTTTCAAAAATCATAGTTGAGCCTCTGTACAGAGGTCTAAGCTATATACAGGTAAAATATTATTATAATAGAAGCATTTTTCACAAAAGGAGAACATTTTGAAAAAATGTTATTCTAAGTTAGTTTTTTGCCGAAATATTGTATTTAAATAAATTTTTTTGTCAAAATGTCCTTAAAACAGTTTTATACATGTATTCTAATCTAAGTGACACTAAATATCATGAAAATTATCCATTTATGCACATTTTTAAAATCACGGTTCCGAACGTAGTCGGATATCTTAATTAGGTCTTGATTCCATGTAACTTTCTTTTCTGAAAACCACTCTTGAATTGCCCTTTTTTTCTAAGAACTTGTAGGAATTTTTTCCTTTCTCACTGAATGGTATGGGGCATTGTCCATTACAATAATGCGTCGGGGCTTCAATTTTGGCATGGCAGTTTCAAATCATTTTTCAAAATGGTTACCATCCATTTCTTCATTGTAGAGTCCCCTGATTTTTTCCCAATAAAAATATCTGCTGCATCCCGAACAATTCCTTCGGCGTTGATTGGCGTCCAATGGTGTTGATTTGGAGAAAATATTTCGGAAGAAAAATCCGGTTTTTTTAGCCAAATGAAATTCTATGAAGTTGTGATTTTCTACTGTATTCATTCACAAGTATTAAAGAATAAATGCTTTTAAGAAACCCGCAATTTCTATGATACATGATACCTTTTAACAATTTTCTGTGCATTTGCTTTGATTTAAATTCCGAAAGTTGGAACTATTTTTTCTGCGGATTTGACCTTCCCAACGCTATCAACTTGAGGTGGAACGGAGTATAGAGTCCCCCCCTGCCGCGAAGGCACTATACATTTACAAACATCCATGCCTTTTCCGGGATTCGAATTCAGGCCCTACGGCACTGCAGTCAGGTAGAGTGTCACTATCCGCTCTACCGGATGGGTGGCTACGACGGTTATACTAAATAAAACTAGATATGAAGGATAAAATTAAAAACACAGTGCTTGAAAAGTGAGCGTTAGAGAATGAAAGAAAAGATTCAATTCATAGTAAAATTGCGTAACTTATAACATTCATTTATCAGTATAAATTGAAATAAAATATTTAATCATCAGGTAATATCCAAGAAGCACACAATTCCATACATTTTAATTTCCCTTGAGAATCAAAACAATTTTCCCAGTGTTCAGTTTTTCTCTCTATAACTCGTTCAAAAAAAAATCAATTTTAGTGGAGTAAAATTCACCAAGAGAGAGAGAGAGAGGCTATATAGTACTGCGACATAGCCATCCTGTGATGACTATGTCGTTCCGGATCCGCGTAAGCTAGAGGTGTGGGATTATCAAAATGATGAGACATGTTGGTTCTTAATACAACTTTTATTAAGAATAACATATTACTTAATTCTAATTGACAACTTTAATTAAAGTGAGAGTTAACACCCAATTAAACCTTATATTCAAGTCAGATCACGCAACTAGATCCTTTATCTTAATTATAATAAATAAACCGATTCATCTAACTACCTATACCAAATATTACCTTTTGCAGATCTCCTTCCTTCACCTATTGAAAGAATTCTATAATGTAATTGACTAAGCGAGGTTTCCAACTTCGCTATAACGAACTTCTATTTCTTCCAAAGCTATCGGACAGCTAACTCTTGATCTGAAAGATTCACACTAAGCTATCCTAAACTTCCCGCGCTACTTATCATCAAAGCTTCTATCCTTTTTAAAGTATATCTCATTTACATATTATCTTCGTTTATCTTTTTGGTATTGGGTTTGGGAAGGTTTTGCATTATCGTGCCGTCAAAGAACATGGGAGTTATGTAGCAGAAGGACGCGAGAGACGTCACAACCCTCCAAGAAGAAAACGTGATTTACTTAAGGGTTCTCAATGCCCTTAATAAATTACGTGTCTAAATCTCTATTTCTAAATTTCTTCGCTTTCTGAGTTTTATTTAAATTTTAATCTTAAATCCTCATTTTAACTTCTATAATTTCCAATATTTATCTTGACTTTAATTTTCATTACTCATCTTAGAATTAAATTTAATATTCAATTTAAATTTAAACCGTGACAAAAATTTTTCCCAATAACTAGGCCAACATTAATAATTACTGTTTTAAATTTTTGCCCACTCTCACTTTTAACATCCAATCACTTAAAATAACTATACACTTAAATTTTAAAAATTTTCTGCGAGACCCCTTGCATCTTTATCAACACTGCATATGGAGCTGGAATTTCCGCTCCCTTTCTTGTTGAAGTTATAATTTTCATAATTTTCATAATTTTCATAATTTTCAGGGTCAGTCTCCCTGAAATGAAAACTTTCTGAGTCTCTATTTCCATAATATCAATTAATTTCACAATTATTCATTATATATTATTTGTATATCACTAAATTTTCATCTCCATCCCCACATCTGGTTCCAAAACTCCAATGAGCCGCGCAGCGCCGTTATTATTATTGTTAGTGCCCTGACTACGCCGCGTTTCCCTGAACCAGATGCCTATATAATACGTAACAATACAACAACATATATATATATATACATATTATACAATTACAAACATTTTTCAATAAACTATTATAACAAATGTAATCCAAAAGGAATTTCGCATCTCACGAAGTCATACATTGAAGCAAAACAAATGTGCAATTACAAATGTTTTCTCCAGAAAAATTTCTTAACAAGTCAAAAGTTCCAAAAAATAAATAAACACTCATTGTAGTGTTTAACTTGCTTGGCTTATAACTTTTTAAGCACCGCCTGAGACTTTCTTTTAATAATTCTTCCGACCACTTGTTAAAAGATCATAAAAAATGAAACAATACAACCTGATTTTATGGCGTGTTCTCCGACCATTACGTCCAACGATGAGGTGCGCTACCACTTTTCTTTCCTCGGTTGCACTGGGAATTCTTGTTTTTGCTTGTTGTAGGGCTTGTAATCTCCTTTGTCGTCCCTTTCTTGACTTCCCTGTTGTCTCCCTTGGCTGGTCGGGGTTCTTTTCTGTTCTCCGTCGTGGCCTTTTGGTTGTAGTTTGATCTATCTGAACTTCTGTGCATTCTCTGTTCTTTTTCCTGCTTCTAGAAATAGTAAAAATGGATGACATTTGTCTTTTATTTATATTATTGTGTCCCTTTCTCTGCCACTTTCTTGTGGTCCACTCTTGCCCCTGATACACTCCATCTTTTTAATACCCCTATCATACCCTTGTTCTTTTAGAGCTTTACTTTCACTCCCAAATGAACTAGGAAGCGATCTGACCAGTGATTTGTTTTTATGGGTCCTCTCTGTATTTTTATATTGATTTGATTGGCGACCAATCCCCTTTGCCTCTAACTTACGTTTCACCGCAGATTTTTCTTTCCCATATTGTGACTCATTTAATCCTTGATGTACTTTTTCCGAAGTACAAGTTTTCCTGACTCTGGATCTTTATACTATTTGGGATACCTGTTCCTAATTCGACTCGTCACATTTCCTATGACGATATATTCTTATTTGATCTACGTTAACTGTTAATCTTTTTCCTGATTTCCATATTACAATATTATTGTAATTTTAACTTCTAATACTCTATAAGGTCCTTCAAATTTTTGTTTAAATTTAGCACATACTTTGTTGGCTGCTGAACTTACAGGGTGTGTTTTTCTAATAAGACCCAGTCATTTACCTTATTTTTATGTCTTTTCTACGTCTATTATAATATCTTTCCCACCTTTCCTGTTTAATTTCGTACTTAGTCTAGCTTCCTTAAAGCTCTTTTCAATATTTTGAATTTGAATTTTGAACTTTCCGATATCATAACTAGTTTTTGAAAATGGTGTAATCAATTTTCGACCTAAAATAATTCACAGCAGGTGATTTTCCTGTTGTTTCATTCACCGCCGCACGAATAGCGTAAGCAAACCACGTGTAAGAATTGGATCCCAAGTATCGTTGATCATTAACATAATTTGCAATCATTTTGCACTATATCTCGATTAACTCTTTCTTTCAGTCCGATTTGCTTGTGGTCGATATGTAAATAAAGTCTTCTCATTACATGCCTTATGCCTAATCTTTCACTTAAGTGCTCAAAAATTTCTGATATAAATTGGGACCATTATCACTTATTAATTTATTGAGCTCCATAACGCGATATAAAAGTTATCAAAAAAATATCCGCTATTATACGAGATGAGGCCTTTTTAAGAAGTATAATTCAGCCCATTTGCTGAAAATGATCGGTTATTACTAAAAATATAGCGGTTACGTCTTATTTCGATATAGATACGGGCCTAATAAATCTAACGTCACTATCTCATTCGGATAATTCGATATAATGGATTTTAATCGACCAGCTGAATGTTTTTATAGTTATTAACTTGGCACATATGGCATGTAGAGACATATTGATCAATGGTTTTCTCATGTACGGGAAATAACAAACGTCCCGAATTTTATGATACGTTTTAAATCTGCCTAAGTGTCCAGCAATTGGCTTGTCATGAAATTCTCTCATTATTTCATTCCTTAAAAGATTTTGGGAATGTATATTACCTATTTCACCTAATGACGTTGCGTGTTTCCTGCATAAAATAATAACCTTCAATTAAACGGAAATCGTGGGACCAATTCTCATATCGTTGCATTAACCGAGTTATCTTCCGGGTTTCTAAATATCTATAGATATGACCTAATTCTGGTCATTTTTCTGTTCTGTTATTAATTGTTCCCGCGAAGTAAGCACTAAATCCCTCGATTATGGCACAATTAATTTTATCTCCAATTATACTTTTCACGGGATTCCTTTTGAAAGAATGTCAGCCACTGCATTTTGAGTTCCCGGTCTATGTTCCCATTCTATATTGAATTCTGCTAACTTGAGTGCCCATCTAATCATCCTACTCGACAAATTTTGCCATGTGTTAGGCGCGTGTTAAGGTATGTGATCCGTTATTATCTTTAATGGGTAATATTCCTAAATATGTTCTAAATTTGTTCAACGCCCATACTACTGCTGTAGACATTCTCTTCGGTTACTGTATATAATTCCTCTCTGCGTTGTTCAGTGTACGTGACGCAAATACCATACAGGTCTGTTTTGTTGATTAAGTACCGCTCCTAAACCAATCGAACTGGCATTCAAATAACTCGAATGGCTCCTGAAAGTTTGGTAATTTTAAACCGCCGCCTTGACCTCTCTTCGCTGAATGCCTTTTGTGCTTCATTGACCACAGACAAATTTTTAAATTTTCGTTTAAGATTATAAAGTGGTTTCACAAAGATCCGCATAATTTTAATAAATTTCTGCGTACCACTGGGACATACACATACCCAAAAAACTTGGACACCTCTTTTTGGAGTTACGGGCGGTTTCATCTCTAGTATAGCTCTAACCTTTGTCTCATCCGCTGTTTTAATTCCTTCTTTACTAATAATTATAATCCTAAATATTTAAATTCATCGCACCCGAATTTGCATTTTTTCTTTATTTAATGTCAATCCTGCATCTTTGTAACAACGAAAAAATCCCCTTTAAATGTGCCCAAATATGGTGAGTGAATGATGGAGATGAGATAATCACATCGTCCATATAAACACCTCACAAATTTCCTATCACCGGTTTTAGGATTTCTAAAGCCAATTGCCTTTTGAAAAATTGGGAGCCGCTCCTGATAAACCGAATGGCATCCGCTTGAAAGCATAAGTGCCACTTTTACCACAAATGCGGTCTTAAATAACATCACTGCTTCTACTGCCATTTGAAAGTACCACTTCTTAGATCAAGAGATGACATTATTGTTGTGATATGGATGTTCGTTAATAAATCATCTATTAACGGTAAAGGGTATCGCGGATACTTTGTGATCGAATTTAATTTTCTATAGTCTACTGCAAATCTATATGCTTCCGGATTATCCGGTGGTAACCCATTATTTTTCTTGCATAACACAACAGGTGACGCGTATGGGGATTGAATTGGAACAATCGTTTCCTCTTGTAACATTTTTTGTATGTGAAAATCTATTATTGCTTGCTTAGTGCGGTCATACCTATATGGCCTTGAAGCTACTGGTGGGTTATCTCCCGTGTCAATTTCATGGTATAAAACATGAGTAAGACCTGGTTTGTCTGAAAATAACCCTTTAAAACTACTAAACAAATTTTGTAGTTTTTGTTTTTCTACCTCCCCCAATTTTGTCTTAGATAAATCTATCTCAACTTTTCCTCTTTAATTGGTTCAACCACCTTATTTATTTGAGAATCTGGAATTTTCAACGATTTTTGATCAAAATCTAATACTATCTTTGACCCACTTATAAAATCAATACCGAGAATACATGGGTATTCTAAATCCGTCAACACATGAAATGACCAATTTCTTTCAAATTGTCTGATGCGAATATTCAATTCTACGATCCCCATGTTTTGGCATTTCGCACCCTGTGATGTTATTACCTGGGCTCGCGATTTTTTAATTTGCTTATAGAAAAAATATTTTCTATATACTTCTTCCGATATAAATGATTTATCTGCTCCGGTGTCCCATAGCGCTTTCAAAAATGTGTTATTTAATAAAATAGGAACGTGTGGAAGTTCTACGGGTGATATACATATCGGAGAAAGCCTAATTGTCTCTCTTGTCGACACCTCTTGATGTTGATCTTTAACCTTTACAATATTTAATCGTCCCCTTTGCGTCCTATCGCCTCGATTGAAATTTTCACTCGAACCCCTATTTCTACGGTCCCTTATTTGGTATCATTTCGCTTTCATTTCGAAATAGGTAACCCTGTTGTTTAATCTCTGATCATTATTCTGGAAACCTATTCCTCTCGAACCCTCTATTACTTTGACAGCTATTCTCGTAAAAATCATTTTCTACTGTTATTTGGCCTTCGTCTTACTTCAAATTCTTCAGTTTTCACCACCATTAGCATCAAAATTAATCCTATGCCGCATTTTGACCTCGTCTTTCTATATTATCATTTCTGATAATCCTTTTTAATTTGCAAAAGAATATCTCTCTTCAATTTAACTAAAGACTTCCAAAAGTTTGTATCGTGTTTTGTGGATTTCTCACTTCCACATAATCTTGGATCTGTGGTTCGAGGTCAGACTAAAATATGATCACTAACTCTGCTAGGACATTCTAATTCCTAAACTTCTTTCTATTTTAATAATTGATAAACAAATCAGATGGTTCCTGATTTCTTTTCCCTGCTGGGACGCGTAGAAATTGCGTTTGCAATTCTTTCTTATTCTGACCGCGGGAAAGCTTTAAGCTAATTCAGCCTTGAGCTGCGCGAAATCCGTGGCTGTATTTTTGCGCACTAACAACGATCCAAATATCCGAATACCAATCTTGGAGCCCTTCCCTGAGGATGACTTTTAAGTAAGCACATGACAGATTACTTGGGATTTCAAGTAACTGTATGTTATTCTCTATAGATTCGATAAACTCTGCAATGTTCTCTGACCTGAAAAGTACATTTCAGGTAGAACAATACTTCCACCTACATTACCTAACCCAGAATTACGTTCGGGCGCCATTGTGACATAGCCATCCTGTGATGACTATGTCGTTCCGGACCCGCGTAAGCTAGAGGGGTGTGGGATTATCAAAGGATGAGACATAGTAGTTCTTAATACGCTTTTTATTAAGAATAGCTTATATTACCAATTCTAATTTGACAACTTTATTTAAAAGTGAGTTAACACCCAATTAAACCTTGTATTTAAGTCAGATCACACCCAACTAGATCCTTTATCTTAATTATAATAAATAAACCGATTCATCCTTTACCTATACCAAATATTACCTTTTGCAGATCTCCTTCCTTCACCTACTGAGAGATATCTATAAATTCACTTTATGGGCGATTCCAACTTCTTTACATGTTGGACTTCTATTCCTTCCAAAGCTATCGGACTGCTAACTCTTGATCTGAAGATTCCACACTGAAACTATCTCTAAACTTGCTATTGATCAGAATGATTCCACACTAAGCTATCTCTAAACTTGCCGCTTATTATCATCAAAGCTTCATCGCTTTTAAAGAGTATATCTCATTTACATGTTACATTCGTTTATCTTCTTGGTATTGGGTTGGAAAGGTTTTGCCTGCATTAATCGTGGCCGTCAAAGGAACATAGGAGTTATGTTAGCAGGGCCTTGAGAGACGTCTAACCCCCCTCCAAGAAAGAAAAACGTGATTTACAAGGTTCTCAATGCCCTTAATAAATTACGTGTCTAAATCTCTATTTCTAAATTTCTTCCTTTCACAGGTTTTATTTAGAATTTTAATCTTAAATCCTCATTTTGCTTTATAATTTCCAATATTTATCTTGACTTTAATTTTTCATTTACTCACCTTAGAATTAAATTTAATATTCAATTTAAATTTAAACTCGTGACAATAAATTTACTCAATAACTAGGCCAACATTAATAATTACTGTTTAATTTATACCCACTCTCACTTTTAACATCCAATTACTTAAAATAACTATACACTTAAATTTTCTAAAAAATATTCTGGGTACACTGAACCCAATCTTTGCATCTTTTCAACACTGCATGGAGCTGGAATTTCCGCTCCTTTCTTGTGAAGTTATAATTTTCAGGGTCAGTCTCCCTGAAATGAAAACTTTTTGAGTCATTGTTTCCAATTTATGTTTACATAATATCAATTAATTCACAATTATATATTATTTGTATGTAATACACAATAAATTTTCATCTCCATTCCACATCTGGTTCCAAAAAACTCCCAATGAGCCGCACCCAGCCTCGTTTAATATTATTGTTGAATTGCCTGACTACGCCGCGTTTCCCTAGACCAGATGCCTCATAATACGTCACAATACAACAACATATATATATATACCACATATTATACAATTACAAACATTTTTCAATAAACTATTATAACAAATAACCAAAGGAATTTTCGCATCTCACGAAGTCATACATCGAAACAAACAAATGTGCGATTACAAATGTTTTCTCAGAAAAAAATTTTTAACAAGTCAAAAAGTTCAAAATTAAATAAACACTCATTGTAGTGTTTGGCAGCTTATAACTTTAAGCACCGCCAGAGACTTCCTTCTTTGCAATAATTCTTCCGACCACTTGTTTGAATCATAAAAATGAAACAATACAACCTGATTTTTATATGTGTTCTCCAACCATAACATCCAACGATGAGGTGCTACCACTCTTCTTTCCTCATTTGTACTAGATTTCTTGGTACGCATTTGGCGGGGCTTGTAATCTCCTTGTCGTCCCTTCCTTGACTTCCCTGTTGTCTCCTTGGCTGGTCGGGGTTCTTTTTCTGTTCTCCGTCGTGGCCTTATGTTGTAGTTCTTTTCATATGGAACTTCAGTTGATTCTCTTCTGCTTTTCTTTCTATCTCTAGAAATAGTACTGGATAAGAAAAAGTTCTTTTCTTACTATTATTGGTTTCCTTTCTCTGCCACTTTCTTTGTGGTCCACTTGCTATTTACACCTGATCTTTTTAATACCCCTATTATTCCTTATCCTTTTTGCTTTTATTTTCATTCCCAAATGAACTAGGAAGCGATCGACAGTGATTTGTTTTTATGGGTCCTCATATTTTTATATTACGTTTGATTGGTTACCAATCCTTTTGCCTCAACACGTTTCACCACAGATTTTTTCTTTCCCATATTGTGACTCATTTAATCTTTGACAGCACATTTTTTCTGAAGTACTCGTTTCCTGACTTGATCTTATACTATTTGGAATACCTGTTCTAATTCGACCTCACTTTTACATTTCCTATGACGATATATTCTTATTTGATCTACGTTAACAGTAATCTTTTTCCTGATTTCCATATTACAATATTATTATAATTTTTTAACTTCTAAGACTCTATAAAGGTCCCTCAAATTTTTGTTTAGAATTTGCTTTGCTTTGTTGGCTGCTGAACTTACAGGGGTGTGTGTTTCTAATAAGACAATCA
Organism: Trichonephila inaurata madagascariensis; assembly: GCA_019973955.1. NCBI lineage: Eukaryota > Metazoa > Arthropoda > Arachnida > Araneae > Nephilidae > Trichonephila > Trichonephila inaurata. The sequence continues at coordinate 159,877 of BMAV01006561.1, read as the reverse complement.
TTTACCTTTATTTTTATGTCTTTCTACGTCTATTATAATATTTTTCCCACCTTTCTGTTTAATTTTCGTACTTAGTCTAGCTTCCTTAGCTTTTTCAATATTTTGAATTTTTGAATTTTGAACTTTCCGAGATCATGGCTAAGTTTTTGAAATGGTGTAATCAATTTTTCGACCTAAAAATAATTCAACGGGTGATTTTCCCGTTGTTTCATTCACCGCCATTACGAATGGCGTAAGCAAACTCACGTAAATTGATCCAAGTATCGTGTTGATCATTAACATAATTTGCAATCATTTGCTATATCTCGATTAACTCTTTCAGTCCGATTTGCTTGTGGTCGATACAGCAGTCTTCACATGCCTTATGCCTAATCTTTCCTTAAGTGCTCAAAATTTCGGATATAAATTGGGACCATTATCACTTATTAATTTTTGTGGAGATCCATAACGCGATATAAAGGTTATCAAAAAATGTCGCTATTATACGGATAAGGGCCTTTTAAGAGGTATAATTTTCAGCCCATTTGTGAAATGATCGGTTATTACTAAAATATAGCGGTTACGTCTTATTCTCCAATATAGGATACGGGCCTAACAAATCTAACGTCACTATCTCATTCGGATAATTCGATATAATTGGATTTAATCGACCAGCTGGTAACGCGTTTTTATAGTTATTAACTGCACATATGGCATGTAGAGACATATTGATCAATGAATTTTCTCATGTACGGGAAATAACAAACGTCCCGAATTTTATGATACGTTTTAAATCTCCCTAAGTGTCCAGCAATTGGCTTGTCATGAAATTCTCTCATTATTTCATTCCTTAAAGATTTTGGAATGTATACACGCATTTCACCTAATGACGTTGCGTGTTTCGCATAAAATAACAATCCTTCAATTAAACGGAAATCGTGGGACCAATTCTCACATATCGTTGCATTAACCGATTTATCTTCCGGGTTTTCTAAATATCTATAGATATGACCTAATTCTGGGTCATTTTTCTGTTCTGTTATTAAATGTTCCCTTAAGTAAGTACTAAATCCTGATTATGGCTACAATTAATTTTATCTCCAATTATACTTCTCACGGGATTCCTTGAAAGAATGTCAGCCACTGCATTTTGAGTTCCCGGTCTATGTTTCCATTCTGTTGAATTCTGCTGGCAGTGCCATCTAATCATCCTACTCGACAAATTTTTTGCCATGTGTTAGGCGTGTTAAGGCGGCGTGATCGTTATTACCTTATTGGGTAATATTCTAAATATGTTCTAAATTTGTTCAACGCCCATACTACTGCTAGACATTTCTCTTTCAGTTGCTGTATAATTCCTCTCTGCGTTGTTCAGTGTACGTGACGCAAATACCACAGGTCTGTTTTGTTGATTAAGTACTGCTCTAAACCGATCGAACTGGCATCTGTAAATAACTCGAATGGCTCTCCTGAAAGTTTGGTAATTTTAAAACTGGCGCTTTTGTTACCGCCTCCTTGACCTCTTCAGATACCTTTTGTGCTTCATTGGACCAGACAAATTTTTTTAAATTTTCGTTTAAGATTATAAAGTGAAGCAAAATATCCACATAATTTTTAATAAAATTTCCCGCGTACCACTGGGACATACCCATAAAACTTGGGACACCTCTTTTTTGAGTTGCAGGGGCGGTTTCATCTCTAATATAAGCTCTAACCTTTGTCTCATCCGTTTTTAATTCCTTCTTTACTAATAATTAATCCTAAATATTTCAATTCATCGCAGCCAAATTTGCACTTTTCCTTATTTAATGTCAATCCTGCATCCTTTTAACAACGAAAAACTTCCTTAAATGTTCAGCATGGTGAGGTGAATTGTTAGGTCACGATTATCCGCATCGTCCATATAAACACTCTAAGATTTCTATCACCGGTTTTAGGATTATGTCAATTGCCTTTTGAAAGGTGGGAGCTGCTCCTGATAAACCGAATGGCATCCCTTGAAAGCATAAGTGCCACTTTTACTACAAATGTGGTCTTAACAATATCACTGGGGTTTTACTGCCATTTGAAAGTACCCACTTCTTAGATCAAGAGATGACATTATTGTTGTATATGGTATGTTCGTTAATAAATCATCTATTAACGGTAAAAAGGGTATCACTTGGATACTTTGTGATCGAATTTAATTTTCTATAGTCTACTGCAAATCTATATGCTTCGGATTATCCGGTGGTAACCATTATTTTTCTTGCATAACACAACAGGTGACATATGGGGATTGAATTGGAACAATCGTTTCCTCTTGTAACATTTTGTATGTGAAAATCTATTGTGCTTGCTTGGTGCGATCATGCCTATATATGGCCTTGGAAGCTACTGTGGGTTTATCTCCCGTGTCAATTTCATGGTATAAAACATAGGTAAGACCTAGGTTTGTCACCAATAACCCTTTAAAACTACTAAACAAATTTTGTAGTTCTTGTTTTCTACCTCCCCAATTTTGTTTAGATAAATCTATCTCAACCCTTTTAATTGGTTCAACCACCTTATTTATTTGAGAATCGGGAATTTTCAACGTTTTTTTGATCAAAATCAAATACTATCTTTGAACTTATAAAATCAATACCGAGAATACGGGGGTTTCAAAAATCCTCAACACATGAAATGACCAATTTCTTTCGAATTGTCGATGCAATACTCAATTCTACGATCCCCATGTTTTGGCATTTCGCCCCCTGTCTTTTAAACCTGGGCTCGCGATTTTTTTTTTTTATAGAAAAATATTTTCTAAAACTTCTTCCGTATAAATGATTTATCTGCCCCGGTGTCCCATGCGCTTTCAAAAAATTGTTATTTAATAAAATGGGAAACGTGGGGAATTTAGGGGTGATATACATATGGGAACAAGCCTATGTCTCTCTTTGACCCCCCTTGAGGTTGATTTTTCCCACAATATTTAATCGCCCCCTTTGCATCCTATCGCCTCGACTGAAATTTTCCTCAAACCCCCTATTTCTACGGTCCCTCTTGCGACATTACCATCCTGTGATGATTTGCTTTCCCGGAATCCCTAAGCTAGAGGTGTGGGATTATCAAAATGAGGGGAAATTTGGTTTTTTAAAAAACCTTTTATTAAGAAAACTTATATTAAATTCTAATTTGACAACTTTTTTAAGTGGGGTTAACCAATTAAACCTTGTATTTAAGTCGACCCACCAACTGATCCTTTATCTTAATTATAATAAATAAACCGATTCATCTAACTACCTATACCAAATATTCCCTTTTTGCAGATCCCCTTTCCCTACAGTGATTGAGATATTTTTAAATTTCACTTTATATACGACGATTCTTTCTTTACAAGTACTTCTATTCCTTAAAAACTATCGGACTGAACTCTTGATCTGAAAAGTTTCCCACACTAAGCTATCTCTAAACTTGCCGCGCTCTATCTTATCATCAAACTTCTACCCTTTTTAAAGTATTCTCATTTACAATTTACATTCGTTTATCTTTTTGGGTATTGGGTTGGAAAGGTTTTATTTCTGGCCGTCAAAGAACATGGGAGTTATGTTGAAAGGACGCGAGAGACGTCCACCCTAAAGAAAAAAAAGTGATTTATTTAAAGGGTTCTCTCCCTTAAAAATTCGTGTCAAAATCTCTATTTCTAAATTTCTTCGCTTTCTGATTTTTTTTTTAAATTTTTTAATCTTAAATCCTCATTTTCTTTTATAATTTCCAATATTTATCTTGACTTTTTTTCATTACTCATCTTAGAATTAAATTTAATATTCAATTTAAATTTAAACTCTGACAATAAATTTTACTCAAAATGGGAACATTAATAATTACTGTTTAATTTACCCCTCTCACTTTTAACATCAACCCTTAAAATAACTATACATAAATTTTCTAAAAAAATTTTCGGGGTGCGGCCCCAATCTTTGCATTTTTTATAAACACTGCATATGGATGGAATTTCCGCTCCTTTTTTTGTTAAGTTTAATTTTGGGGGTGCCCCCTGAAAGGGGTTTTTGGTTTGTTTCCAATTTATTTTTTTCATTTAAATTTAAATTTTCCCAAATTATTTATTATATATTTTTTTATATCACAATAAATTTTCATCTCCATTCCCATCGGGTTTCCCAAAAAACTCCCAAGGCCGCGCACTTTGAATTATTGGTGCCCTGACTACGCCGCTTTTCCCCTGAACCAGATGCCTCAAAAACGTAACAATACAAAACATATATATATACATTTTAAATTACAAACTTTTCAATAAACTATTATAACAAATAACCAAAGGAACCATCTCACGAAGTCATACATCAAAGCAAACAAATGTGCGATTACAAATGTTTTCTCAAAAAAAATTTTTTTAACAATAAAGTTCCAAAATTAAATAAACACTCATTGTAGTGTTTGACGGCTTATAATTTTTAAGCACCGCCCGAGACTTCTTTCTTTGCAATAATTCTTCCGACCCGGGGAAGATCATAAAAAAAAACCCCCCTGATTTTTATATGTGTTCTCCGACCATTCGCCCAACGATGGGTGCTCCACTCTTCTTTCCTCGGTTGTACGGGAATTTCTTGTTTTGCTTGTTGGGGGTTTGTAATCTCCTTTGCCCCTTCCTTGACTTCCCTGTTGTCTCCTTGGCTGGTGGGGGTTCTTTTCTGTTCTCCGTCTGGTTAGGTTGTAGTTCTTTTCATATGGAACTTCAGTTGATTCTCTTTGCTCTTCTTTTATCTCTAGAAATAGTACTGGATGAAAAAGTTCTTTTCTTAAATTTTTGGGTTTCCCCTTTCTCTGCCACTTTCTTTGTGGTCCCCCCCCTGAACACCTGATCTTTTAATACCCTATTATTCCTTTTTTCCTTTTTTCTTTTATTTTCATTCCCCAAATGAACTAGGAAGTGATCTGACCAGTGATTTGTTTTTATGGGTCCTCTCTGTATTTTATATTGATTTGATTGGCGACCAATCCCCCTTTTCCTCTAACACGTTTCACCCGATTTTTTTTCCCCAATTTTGACTTTTAATCTTTGATGTCTTTTCCAGAATTTTCCTGACGATCTTATACTATTTGGGATACCTGTTCCCAATTCGACCTCGTCACATTTCCTTTACGTATATTCTTATTTGATCTACTTAACTGTTAATCTTTTTTTTGATTTCCATATTACAATATTATTGTTTTTAACTTCTAAGACTCTATAAAAGGGCCCCCAAATTTTTTTTTAAATTTGCCAAAACTTTGTTGGCTGCTGAACTTTGGGGGTGTTTTAAAAGACCCCCTCATTTACCCTTTTTTTATGTCTTTTCTCTTATTATAATATTTTTCCCACCTTTCCCGTTTAATTTTTTTACAGTCTAGAAAACTCTTTCAATATTTTGAATTTTGAATTTTTAACTTTTAAAATTTAAAAGTTTTTTAAATGGTTGTCTTTTTATAAAATAATTCAGCGGTGATTTTCCCGTTGTTTCATTCCCGCCCCACGAATAGCGTAAGCAAACTCACGTAAATTTATCCCAAGTATCGTGTTGATTTAACATAATTTGCTCTTTTTCCCATTCTCGATTAACTCTTTCGTCCGTTTTCTTGTGGTCGATATGCAACGTCTTCACTCCTTTGCCCAATCTTTCACTTGTGCTCAAAAAATTTTGGATATAAATTGGGGGCCATTATCCTTTTTTTTTTGGGCTCCATACCCATATAAAATTATCAAAAAAATATCCGCAAATACGAGATGGGCCTTTTTAAAAGGATTTTTGCCATTTGCTGAAATGATCGGTTATTTCTAAAAAAAGCGGTTACGTCTTATTCTCGATATAGGATACGGGCCCAATAAATCTAACGTCACTATCTCATTCGGATAATTCGAAAATTGGATTTAATCGACCAGCTGGTAACGCGTTTTTATAGTTATTAACGGCACATATGGCGTAGAAAATTGATCAATGAATTTCTCATGTACGGGAAATAACAAACGTCCCGAAACTTATGAACGTTTTAAATCTGCCCAAGTGTCCAGCAATTGGCTTTCATGAAATTCTCTCATTATTTCATTCTAAAGATTTTGGAATTATACGCATTTCACTAATGATTTTGCGTGTTTCGCATAAATCAATCCTTCAATTAACGGGAAAACGTGGGACCAATTCTCACATATCGTTGCATTAACCGGTTATTTCCCGGGTTTTCTAAATATCTATAGATATGACCAATTCTGGGGCATTTTCTGTTCTGTTATTAATTTTTCCCCCAGTAATCCCAAAACTGATTATGGCACAATTAATTTTATCTCAATTATACTTTTCCCTGCTTTTCGGTAAAAAATTTAGCCACCATTTTAACTTCATTTTGACCCCTTAACGTGTAAATTCCTTTTTTTACCTTATTATCTTCAACCAGTGAATTTTTAAATTTTTAACGATTTCGATCAAAATTTACGATTCTTGACCCAAAAAGATACCTAAATACATGGGATTCTAAATCTGTCAACACATGAAATGACCAATTTCTTTCGTTTTCGTGCGAATATTCAATTCTACGATCCCCCTGTTTTGGCATTTCCCCCCTGTGCTGTTATTACCCGGGGGTTGCGATTTTTTTAAATTTTCTTATAGAAAAAAAATTTTCTATATACTTCTTCGATATAAAAGTTTATCTGCTCCGGTGTCCCATAGCGCTTTCAAAATTTTTATTTAATAAAAAAAAGGAACGTGGGGGGGTTCTCGGGGGATATTACATATCGGAGAAACCCAATTTTCTCTCTTGTCGCACCCTTGAGGGGTTTATCTTTAATCTTTACAATATTTAATCGTCCCCCTTTTCATCCCCATGCCTCGACGAAAATTTTTACTCGACCCCCATTTACGGTCCCCTCTATTAAAATTATCATTTCGCTCATTTCGAAATTTTATTTTTGAATCTTTGATCATTATTCTGAAACCTATTCCTCTCGAACCCTCTATTACTTTGACCTATTCTCGTAAAATCATTTCTACTGTTATTTGGTCTTCGTCTTTTCCCGAATTCCTCCAGTTTCTACCTTTCTCAAAAATTGGCATCCGTTTGCATTTTGACCTCGTCTTTCTATATTATCGTTCTGATAACCCCCTTTTAATTTGCAAAAAATATCTCTCTTCGTTTTCTAAGACTTCCAAAAATTGTATCGTGTTTTGTGGTTTTTCCTTTCCACATAATCTTGGATCTGTGGTTCGAGTCGAACTAAAATATGATCCACTAACTCTGCTTGGGACATTCCTAATTCTAAACTTCTCTCTATTTTTAATAATTGATAAACAAAATCAGATGGTTCCTGATTTCTTCCCTGCTGGGACGCGTAGAATTGCGTTTGCAATTCTTTCTTATTTTTGACCGCGGGAAAAGCTTTCGCTAATTCAGCCTTGAGCTGCGCGAAATCCGTGGCTGTATTTTGCACTAACAACGATCCAAATATCGAATACCAATCTTGAGCCCTTCCCCTGAGATGACTTTTTAAGTAAGCACATGACAGATTACTTGGGATTTCAAGTAACTGTATGTTATTCTCTATAGATTCGATAAACTCTGCAATGTTCTCTGACCCTGAAAAGTACATTTCATGTAGAACAGTACTTCCACCTACATTACCTAACCCAGAATTATACACGTTCGGGCGCCATTGCGACATAGCCATCCTGTGATGACTATGACGTTCCGGATCCGCGTAAGCTAGAGGTGTGGGATTATCAAAATGATGAGACATGTTGGTTCTTAATACAACTTTTATTAAGAATAACTTATATTACTTAATTCTAATTTGACAACTTTATTTAAAGTGAGAGTTAACACCCAATTAAACCTTGTATTTAAGTCAGATCACGCAACTAGATCCTTTATCTTAATTATAATAAATAAACCGATTCATCTAACTACCTATACCAAATATTACCTTTTTGCAGATCTCCTTCCTACAGTGATTGAGAGATATCTTTAATGTCACTTTATATACGACGATTCTAACTTCTTTACAATGTACTTCTATTCCTTCCAAAGCTATCGGACTGCTAACTCTTGATCTGAAAGATTCCACACTAAGCTATCTCTAAACTTGCCGCGCTCTATCTTATCATCAAAGCTTCTATCCTTTTAAAGTATATCTCATTTACATGTTACATTCGTTTATCTTCTTGGTATTGGGTTGGAAAGGTTTTGCCATTAATCGTGGCCGTCAAAGAACATAGGAGTTATGTTAGCAGAAGGACGCGAGAGACGTAACACTCTATTAAAATTATCATTTCGCTCATTTCGAAATGAGTAACCCCTGTTGTTTAATCTCTGATCATTATTCTGAAACCTATTCCTCTCGAACCCTCTATTACTTTGACGGCTATTCTCGTAAAAATTATTTCTATTGTTATTTGGTCTACGTCCTACTTCAGAATTCCTCCAGTTTCTACCATTAGCATCAAAATTAGGCATCCTATGCGCATTTTGACCTCGTCTTTCTATATTATCGTTCTGAGAACCCCTTTTTAACCTGCAAGAATATCTCTCTTCGAATTTAGCCAAGACTTCCAAAAGTTGTATCGTGTTTTGTGGATTTCTCACTTCCACATAATCTTGGATCTGTGGTTCGAGTCGAACCAAAATATGATCCACCAACTCTGCTTGGGACATTCCTAACTCTAAACTTCTTTCGATTTTTAATAATTTGTAAACAAATTCAGATGGTTCCTGATTTCTTCCCTGCTGGGACGCGTAGAATTGCGTTTGCAATTCTTTCTTATTTTTGACCGCGGGAAAAGCTTTCGCTAATTCAGCCTTGAGCTGCGCGAAATCCGTGGCTGTATTTTGCACTAACAACGATCCAAATATCGAATACCAATCTTGAGCCCTTCCCCTGAGATGACTTTTTAAGTAAGCACATGACAGATTACTTGGGATTTCAAGTAACTGTATGTTATTCTCTATAGATTCGATAAACTCTGCAATGTTCTCTGACCCTGAAAAGTACATTTCAGGTAGTATGTTGTATCCACCTGCATTACCTAACCCAGAATTATACACGTTCGGGCGCCATTGCGACATAGCCATCCTGTGATGACTAAGTCGTTCCGGATCCGCGTAAGCTAGAGGTGTGGGATTATCAAAATCATGAGACATGTTGGTTCTTAATACAACTTTTATTAAGAATAACTTATATTACTTAATTCTAATTGACAACTTTAATTAAAGTGAGAGTTAACACCCAATTAAACCTTATATTCAAGTCAGATCACGCAACTAGAACATTTATCCTAATTATAATAAATTAACTGATTCGTCTAATTTCCTATATACTATATTACCTTTTGCAGATCTCCTTCCTTCACCTATTGAGAGAATTCTATAATGTAATTGACTAAGCGAGGTTTCCAACTTCGCTATAACGAACTTCTATTTCTTCCAAAGCTACAGGACAGCTAACTCTTGATCTGAAGGATTCCACACTAAGCTATCTCTAAACTTGCCGCGCTCTATCTTATCATCAAAGCTTCTATCCTTTTAAAGTATATCTCATTTACATGTTACATTCGTTTATCTTCTTGGTATTGGGTTGGAAAGGTTTTGCCATTAATCGTGGCCGTCAAAGAACATAGGAGTTATGTTAGCAGAAGGACGCGAGAGACGTCACAGTATTAAGGAGTATATTTTTGCCAAAAAGAGTAATATATGTTTCCTAATTTGTTGAAAAATCAACCATTATAGCTATTAATTTTAATGTTTGAAAATTGCAGAAATTTTATCCATTTGGTTTATGTATGGTTTTCGAATTTTGGGTAAATGCATATTAGGAGTAAATTCAAATTTTCGGCTTATTCACGGATCGGCTTACGTTCGGAAATATATGGTATTTTATGTACGCTCTGTGTAAGAAGTTTTCAAAATTTCCTACGCCAGAAAAAAGATTGCATTTAATTTCCTTTGAAAAATGTAACTCTGAGACATAGCCATCCTGTGATGACCATGTCTTGCCGGTTCCGCGTAAGCTAGAGGTGTGGGATTATCAAAATGAAGAGACATAATTCTTAATACAACTTTTATTAAGAATAACTTATAATACTTAAATTCTAATTTGACAATTATTAATTAAAGTGAGAATCAAGCCCAAATTAAATCACGTATTTAAGTCAGATCACGCAATTAGATCCTCTATCTCAATTATCCTAAATAATCCTGTTATCTAATTACTTATATCTAATATTACCTTTTCCAGTTCTGGTCCCTTGACCTAGAGAATATAATCTATAACTTTTATATATGAAGATTCTTGATCCGCAAATGCAGCTAATTCTTGATCCTCAAGATTCCACACTAAGCTTTGTCACGCTATTGATCAGAATGATTCCACACTACAACCTCTGAGCCTGCTACGCTATGCTCTGCTATCTAGGTTTGCCACGCTATCCTTTTATAGTATATCTCATTTACATATTCGATCCGTTTCTCTTCTTGGTATTGGGTTGGAAAGTTTTGCCATTAATCGTGGCCGTCAAAGAACATAGGAGTCATGTTAATCAGAAAGACGCGAGAGACGTCACAACCCCCCAAGAAGAAAAACGTGATTCTACTGGGGTTCTCAATGCCCTTAATAAATTACGTGTCTAAATCTCTATTTCTAAATTTCTTCGCTTTCTGAGTTTTATTTAAATTTTAATCTTAAATCTTCATTTTAACTTTTATAATTTCCAATATCTATCTTGACTTTTTAATTTTCATTGCAATTTTAATCTTAAATTTTAACTTTTATAATTTCCAAAATTTATCTTGACTTTAATTTTCATTACTCATCTTAGAATTTTAATATTCAATTTAATTTTAAACTCGTGACAATAAATTTTACTCCAATAACTAGGCCAACATTAATAATTACTGTTTAATTTGTGCCTACTCTCACTTTTACATTTTCGTTACTTAAAATATTTATACACTTAAAAACTACCATTCTGGGTGCGCAGACCCAATCTAACACTGCATATGGAGCTGGTACTTCTGCTCCCTTTCTTAACAGCCTGGAAACACGTTGAAGCTTTACTTTTCAAGATTTTCAGGGTCAGTCTCCCTGAAATGAAACTATTTGAGTATCTATTTCCATAATATTAATCAATATATTATTTATATATCACAATAAATTTTTATCTCCATCCCTACATCTGGTTTCAACAAAACTCCCAATGAGCCGCGCAGCGTTTATTATTGTTAGTGCCTTGACTACGCCGCGTTTCCCTGAACCAGATGCCTCATAATACGTAACAATACAACAACATATATATATACACATATTATACAATTACAAACATTTTTCAATAAACCATTATAACAAATAACCAAAGGAATTTTCGCCTCTCACGAAGTCATACATCGAAGTAAACAAATGTGTGAATACAAATGTTTCAGAAAAAAATTTTTAACAAGTCAAAAAGTTCCAAAATTAAATGAACACTCATTGTAGTGTTTGACTTGGCTTATAACTTTTAAGCACCGCCCGAGACTTCCTTCTTTGCAATAATTCTTCCGACCACTTGTTGGAAGATCATAAAAAAAAATGAAACAATACAACCTGATTTTTATATTCGGTCTCCCAAATTCACTTTCAACGATGAGGTGTCATCACTCTTCATTCCTTGATTGTACTGGAATTTCTTGTTGTAAGGCTTGTAATCTCCTTGTCGTCCTTTCCTTGCCTTCCCAACTGTGTTCTTGGCTGGTCGTGGTTCTTCTGTTCTCCGTCGTGGCCTTAAATTATAACTCTTTCCATATGGAACTTCAGTTGATTCTCTCCTGCTCTTTTTTCTATCTCTGGAAATAGTACTAGATGACATTTGTCTTTTATTATTACTATTATTATTCCCCTTTCTTTGCCACTTTCTTTGTGGTCCACTTGTCCCCGATACACCTGATCTTTTAATACCTTGGTTATATTTAAACCTTTTATTTTTATTTTCATTCCCTACTGAACTAGGTAGTGATCTGACCAGTGATTTGTTTTTATGGGTCCTCTCTGTACTTTTATATTGATTTGATTGGTTACCAATCCCTTTTGCCTCTAACCTACGTTTCACCGCAGATTTTTCTTTCCCATATTGTGACTCATTTAATCCTTGGTGTACTTTTTCCGAAGTACGAGTTTCCTGACTTGATCTTATACTATTTGGGATACCTGTTCCTACTTCGACCTCGTCACATTTCCTATGACGATATATTCTTATTTGATCTACGTTAACTGTTAATCTTTTTTCCTGATTTCCATATTACAATATTATTAAAGTTCTTAACTTCTAGGACTCTATAAGGTCCCTCAAATTTTTGTTTAAATTTAGCACATACTTTGTTAGCAGCTGAACTTACAGGGTGTGTTTCTAATAAAACCAATCATTTACCTTTATTTTTATGTCCTTTCTACGTCTATTATAATATTTTTCCCACCTTTCCTTTTTTAATTTTTTTGTACTTAGTCTAGCTTCTTTAAAAGCTTTTCTGTATATCTTGAATTTTGAATTTAGAGCTTTCCGATATCATAACTAGTTTTTGAAATGGTGTAATCAATTTTCGACCTAAAAATAACTCAGCCGGTGTTTTTCCCGTTGTTTCATTCACCGCCGTACGAATAGCGTAAGCAAACTCACGTAAATTGATCCCAAGTATCATGTTGATCATTAACATAATTTGCGATCTTTTTGCACTATATCTCGATTAACTCTTTCAGTCCGATTTGCTTGTGGTCGATATGCAACAGTCTTCACATGCCTTATGCCTAATCTTTCACTTAAGTGCTCAAAAATCTCGGATATAAATTGTGGACCATTATCACTTATTAATTTTATTGGAGCTCCATAACGCGATATAAAGTTATCAAAAAAATATCCGCTATTATACGAGATGAGGCCTTTTAAGAGGTATAATTTCAGCCCATTTGCTGAAATGATCGGTTATTACTAAAATATAGCGGTTACGTCTTATTCTCGATATAGGATACGGGCCTAATAAATCTAACGTCACTATCTCATTCGGATAATTCGATATAATTGGATTTAACCGACCAGCTGGTAACGCGTTTTTTTAGTTATTAACTTGGCACATATGGCATGTAGAGACATATTGATCAATAAATTTTCTCATGTACGGGAAATAACAAACGTCCGGAATTTTATGATACGTTTTAAATCTGCCTACGTGTCCACTTATTGGCTTGTCATGAAATTCTCTCATTATTTCATTCCTTAAAGATTTTGGAATGTATACACGCATTTCACCTAATGACGTTGCGTGTTTCGCATAAAATAACAATCCTTCTATTAAACGGAAATCGTGGGACCAATTCTCACATATCGTTGCATTAACTGAGTTATTTTCCCGGGGTTTTTCTAAATATCTATATATATGACCTAATTCTGGGTCATTTTTCTGTTCCTTTATTAATTGTTCCCCGGAAGAAAGTACCAAATTTTTTGATTATGGCAAAATTTAAATTTTTATCACCAATTATATTATTCCCATGGTTTTCGGTAAGTGTAGCCACCACGTTTAACTTCATTTCTGACCCATTAACGTGTAAATTCCCTTTTTATTTACCTTATTATCTTCAACCAGTGTATTTTGAATTTTAACGTTTTTTGATCAAAATTTAATACGATTTTTGACCCACTTATGAAATCGATACCCAGAATCCATGGGTATTCTAAATCTTTCAACACATGCAATGACCAATTTCTTTCAATTGTCTGATGTGAATTTTTAATTCTACTATCCCCATGTTTTGGCATTTCGCACCCTGTGCTGTTATTACCTGGGCTCGCGATTTTTTATTTGTTTATAGAAAAAATATTTTCTATATACTTCTTCCGATATAAAGATTTATCTGCTCCCGGGGTCCCATAGCGCTTTCAAAAATGTGTTATTTAATAAAATAGGCACGTGGGGAAGTTCTCGGTGCTATACATATTGGAGAAAGTCTAATTGTCTCTTTGTCGACACCTCTTGAGGTTGATCATTAACCTTAATATTTAATCGTCCCTTTTGCGTCCTATCGCCTCGATTGAAATTATCACTCGAACCCTTATTTCTACGGTCCCCTCTATTAAAATTATCATTTCGCTCATTTCGAAATGGTAACCCTGTTGCTGAATCTTTGATCATTATTATTAAACCTATTCCTCCCCGAACCCTCTATTATTTTGACGGCTATTCTCGTAAAACTCATGTCTGTTATTTAGTCTACTCCTTATTTCCCAATTCCTCCAGTTTCTACCTAGCTTCAAAATTAGGCATCCTATGGGATTTTGACCTCGTCTTTTTTACATTATGGTTCTGATAACCCCTTTGTAATTTGCAAGAATATCTCTCTTCGAATTTAGCCAGGACTTCTAAAAGTTGTATCGTATTTTGTGGATTTCGGACTTCCACGTAGTCCTGTACCTGTGGTTCGAGTCGAACTAAAATATGATCCACTAAGTCTGCTTGGGACATTCCTAATTCTAAACTTCTCTCTATTTTTAGTAATCTATATACAAAATCAGTCGCCTCCTGATTTCTTCCCTGCTGTGATGCATAAAACTCCGACTGTAGTTCTTTCTTATTTTTGATCGCGGGAAAAGCCTTCGCTAATTCAGCTTTGAGCTGCGCAAAATCCGTGGCTGTATTTTGTACTAACAACGAACCAAATATCGAATACCAATCTTGAGCCCTTCCCCTGAGATGACTTTTTAAGTAAGCACATGACAGATTACTTGGGATTTCAAGTAACTGAATATTGTTATCGATGCACTCGATAAACTCTGCAACATTCTCCGACCCTGAAAAGTACATTTCAGGTAGAATTGTATTTCCACCTACATTACCTAACCCAGAATTAAATACGTTCGGGCGCCATTGAGACATAGCCATCCTGTGATGACCATGTCTTGCCGGTTCCGCGTAAGCTAGAGGTGTGGGATTATCAAAATGAAGAGACATAATTCTTAATACAACTTTTATTAAGAATAACTTATAATACTTAAATTCTAATTTGACAATTATTAATTAAAGTGAGAATCAAGCCCAAATTAAATCACGTATTTAAGTCAGATCACGCAATTAGATCCTCTATCTCAATTATCCTAAATAATCCTGTTATCTAATTACTTATATCTAATATTACCTTTTCCAGTTCTGGTCCTTGACCTAGAGAATATAATCTATAACTTTATATTTGAAGATTCTTGATCCGCAATGCAGCTAATTCTTGATCCTCAAGATTCCACACTAAGCTTTGTCACGCTATTGATCAGAATGATTCCACACTACAAACTCTGAGCCTGCTACGCTATGCTCTGCTATCTAGGTTTGCCACGCTATCCTTTTATAGTATATCTCATTTACATATTCGATCCGTTTCTCTTCTTGGTATTGGGTTGGAAAGTTTTTGCCATTAATCGTGGCCGTCAAAGAACATAGGAGTCATGTTAATCAGAAAGACGCGAGAGACGTCACAACTCAATGTTCTAAATTACGTACATAACAACGTTAATTCAGAGAAAAAAATAGTAGAAAATTCATTACTTTTTGTACAGGATGTTTTCTTCTGTATACAATTATTAACTACAATTTCGAAAAGTGTTTTTTAAAAATTTTTGAACAGAATGATCTGGATATAGAAAAGGAAATATGATATTTTGCCGTAAATTTTCGCAAGCAATCTTAAGTAGGTATATTTTCACACCTTATTCTCGCTCTTCATCTTTTCGTCATCCCATAATGAAAAATGGTTAAAAGTTGCAATGCCACGTCACCCCAGAATTCTGACTAGCTCCGAGAATTCTGCTCTGGTAAGATCAGGACTCGAACCCTGTTTGACATTAAGAGTAATCGATAAGATACAACCCACCCCCTTCGAATAATCAAAGATACAAAAATAATCAATAACAAATTAATCAATTAATTAGGATTACTGAAAGCACGAGGGGAAGATCAATTCAACTATCCAGTTATAAATTATCAAAAAAAGCACTTTTTGTAACCACCAATAGAATTGCTAGCTCTCCGACGCAGATTTAAACCTTAATAAAAGTTATTGGACGATCTCATTATGTGTGAATAGAATAAATATAATATCTGATAGAATAAATACTAAAAGTACCGTAATCGGACAGTGTGAGTACCATCTTACTGTCTTTTGAGAACAAAAATCCTCACTTTACACAAACCCATTTACAAATCACGTTTACTCGTTTAGAAGGTGGATGCTTAACTTTCAACTAAGTTAGTTTTAAGGAGAACAATCTCAAGTTAGTTCTGGGAGGGAAACCTCATTAAATAGACCTTGACAACATTAAACAGAATTTCAAGAGATTTCGATAGTAATGGATTCATTTTTATAAGTTAGTCTGCTCGTATTTTATTTTAATTATATTATTACAGAAAGTCGTTCTAATTTTATGGAAACAATTTGGTAATTTATTTTCTCACTTATTTTTTTAGATAAAACTTTGGCAACTTTATAATAATCATCTGCTAATGTTTTCTTTTGATTAGAATGTATAATAACGGATTTATTTTTAAAATGGATCCTAAAATTGATAGAGAGCTTAAAGGTTACGTAGCTGCACTTTCCTTGAAATATTCGTATCAACAAATTATAAAGCAGTGTAAAAATCTCCTTTATTGCATTTCAAAAAAAAGTTATTTATAATATATTAAATTTAAAAGAGAAAAAAAAAATCTTGGTGAAAGTAAAAATGAAAGCATGTACATGATACCTCATCCTAAGACTTTTGGAAAGCAGACCACTATCAAGAAAGTTAAGTCTCTGATCCTAAGAAAAAATTCTTTGAATCAGATTCATTGAATTGAAACTAGGAATGTGTCTTCCGTCGTTGTAAGTAAAATTATTCATAAATTTAAAGTTAAAGAGATGTTTAAACCTAAAGTGCATCTGCTTTTGCCAAAACAATTGTAGAAAATGATATCAAAAACACTTAGCTTCTGAAAAGTGGAAATTTGTGGTAACAGTCGATGATTTATGGGTATATGTAAGTGATTGTAATATAAGATCAATTTTCTGTTTTTCAATTGACTGGAATAACAATACGAAATGGCTTCGTCAGTTTACAGAAAGCTTCCAAAGGCATTCCTAATAGTTGCAAGATTTTGTTACATCGGCAAATTAAAAAAAAAAGTCTTAACTAGAGCCGAAATTAATTCACTCTACTCTCTCTCTCTCTCTCTATCAGCAGAATATTTTAGAACTAATTTTTAAAGTAGAAACTCTAGCTCTATATGGAAAGAACATTGATAAAGGTGAGCTTCATTGGACAAAGCCTCTAATCACACCTCTAAGTCAACTGCCTCTTATTTAGCAAAGAAAGAATCAGAAACACAGTAACAAAGTGTATCAAATTTGATGAGATACCAGTAAAACCATCTGACGCTTCTCCAACGGACTCTGTATTTTTGGTTTATTAAAACGAGACTTAGGAAAACGGCATTCAAGAACACTGAACGACAGCGTTTCTCAAACTGTGGGGGCGCGGCAACCCTACGTGGGGGGGGCGCGAGTATTCGAAAACAAAAGATTTTAAAAATAATTAATTTACTCTGGAATGAATTAAAACAAAATACTTTCAGACACAATAAAAAATGCACTTTTAATCTGTTATAATTTACAATATCATCTGGCTTCATCAAAAATAAAAACTTCTTCAATACCTAATTAGCTATTTTTGATCCTATAACCACATAAAAAAACTTTCATTTGATTTACTGTAATCTTGTGATAAGAGATTTTTATTACGTTTTCTTTTTAAACCTCAAATACTACTCTTTCAGAGAAAAAACAAAACCCAGACCCAGAATCGAAAAAATTTTGGAAGATAAAAAATTCATTACTGGTATTCTTTTTGAAATATTAGCTGTAGGCAGCAGAATATATTTTCTCAACATCTGCTTAACCATTTAAGTTATTAGTACAGTTAGTTATGACCTCTCTCTTATGTGTTTGTTTCTCATTTAGGGAAGTTGTAAATAATGTATTTCTCTGTGGGAAGGGAGGGGGTCCATATAAAAGAGTTTTATGATATTTGGAAAACCACAGAGATCACTTGGAAGGATTACATGGCTAAGATTTATCTTTATGAGTACTCTCAAGCATATAAAGCATAATGAAAAACGTTTTACACAACTTTTTTAGTAGTAACATCCACAAATTATATCGAATACACTTTTAACCCGGAAGTGGTTGCATGGGGCACACATATCACGAAATCGTTAATTCTGGCAAAACTGTTTATTTGTTACCAAAGAAAAATTTAAAATTCCTTGAAAGAAGATAAGTTTACTTTCTCTTAATTAAATGATTCACTGAAATCACTATTTGTATCGTGTGCAATAAAAATAATTATATAAAAAAAGGATTGGGGGGACTCAACCACCCCGCGAGACCATTAACGTTAGTATCGAGTGTGTGCCTGCTCCCGGGTTAAAACATTTTGAAGTCTTCTCGCTTTAAATATTAAAGATTACACAAATATTCTTCATCGGAATTTTATATTATTTTTCATTATTTAACATTAATTTTAAATGCTTATTCTGTGAGGCTTAAAATTACAGCTCGCTTAAAACTAATTATAGTATGAGCATTCATTTTAAAATATCATTTTTTACATTTTCGTAAATATTGTCGCGCATTTCAGATAACTCTCTTGACAGTTCAGCTATTATATCAAGAATGTTTTAGTTTTTTAAAAAATGAACTCGTGTGAAGAGCGGGTACTTCAGATAGTATACTTTTAATGTATTAATGCTACACAAGGTATTTTTTATAACTAATTTATTAATACTAAACTAAGAGCAAGTTTAATAAGTATTAGCGACTTCCATGGGCTTGTCTTGCAGAGGAAAGTTTTTCAAAGGAAGGCTTACGATTCGAAATTGACACCGAGTACTTTTTCTATATTTGGCTGAGATTTATATTTTGTCTTCAAAGCAGCCACCGCATTTTATGATTGTTCCAATTTAAAAATTCGAGAAAGAAAAAGTAAAATATATATTACTTAAAAGTAACATATATAAATTTTGGTATCTTATCTTATTAATTTGTAGGGTTTTTATAAAATTAAGATCATTTTTGTGGCTTTGGCGCCCAAAAGTACATTATTATTGCATTCAATACATTATTATTGTACGGGAGGGGGCGATAAAAATTATGATTGAAAAGTGGGTCGCCAGTATTGAAAGTTTGAGAAGCACTGCTGAACGAATTTTGGAAGACGGTTCAAAAGCAATGGAATAACATTGGTATGATAGTACTAAGAAAAAGTTTACTTTCATGGAAAATTCGAGTTAAAGCTATTATCAAGAATCATGGCTATCAGATAGCAAATAGCCACAAAAATACGGCATTTATAGATAAAAAATAGCTACCAAAATCAATTCCATAAAGTGCAAACGACCTTCTGTGTAGTTGATGTTTGAAGAATGTTGAGGATTTAATAGAAAATGTTTTTTGATTTTTTATAATAGAGGAACAAATAAGAAAATATATTTCGAAAAACAAGTGAATAAAATACTTTATACAGATGCCTTTAAAAACCTGAACACTTAGCTTTCGCAAAAAGTGAACGTGTTGGAAATAAAGTACAGTCTGCAATAGCATGGAAATAAAAATAACTTAATCGTTTTTCTTTAGACGGTATGGTGGTAGACTGATTAGTGATGTAGTAAAACAATTGGTCTCAGCGGAAAAGGCAGAACTCATTTATAAATAGTTCAGAGAACTCTTTCCTGGGTCCTTAAATCATTGTGTGAAGTGAGATGTCTGGGAATCTGTGAACCTTCCTTCTATTTTTCGTAGGAAAAGAAACATATGATTGAAGGAATCAAATATGGAAAGCAACATGGAAGGATAATTTCGAAAGGTAATAACTACCTAAACGTGAAAGGGTTCAACAAATATCTTCCCATTGCAGAACGAAAGGGAAATTTAGTTGTTTTGCATTTGAATGAAGTTCCTCCCCGATGAAGAAATTCATCAACAATATTTCAATACAAATTCTATGTACAATACATAAACAAAATTCAAATTCAAATCCAATGAATTCAAGGTTTAAAGAATCAATGGGGAATTCCAAAGCATAAATATTGGAAAGGCGGCTGGAATGAAAAACATTCTAAATCCTTGTTTTCCCCCCAAGAGAAAATCTTTAAAAGGCACAAGGTTCTATTATAAAAAAATTTCTTCGCCCCACCCCATTTGTACGCTTCTCCCCATTTTGGGCAGGGGCGGCAGTTACTCACCTGAAAAAGATTGCACACTTTTCAAAACATTCAACGCGGGGAGGCAGCAAACCCCAACCAGTTTTGTCAGGAACGAAATTTTTAAAGATCTTTAAAATTTCCCCCGCTTCTTGATTTCATCAAAAACAATCAGAAAAATTTTTTCAACCGGTTACCACAGATTTCAAAGAATTTTAGGAAATCCCCCTTACGACCCAAATTTTATTCCCAGCTCTTCTAAGAGACCTAAAAGGCAGTTCTTAAAAACCCCGTATGGACTTGGGTCTGAAAGGATGAGAATGTCTTGATATGAAATTAAAATATGAGCTTTATTGTTAAAACTAGTTGTCTTCTTTTTAAAAACTTTACTCCTCTAATTATTCCCCCCCCCCGCGCCATGGGGAAATTTTTGATCGCGTATTGTGGGCCCCTTCACCCCCCCGGGGGTTATTTCAAACTCCTCTACCCACTTTTTTTTTCCAAAATGGTTTTTTTAAAAACCCCTTTTAATAACCGCACGCAGTTTATCTTAAATTTCGTGGCGGACTTTTAAAAAATTATTCTCTTAATCCTTGTTATTAAAAATATATCCCTTCTCCCCCCGTTTTTTTCAAGATGCGGGCGGTTGAAAAACGGGCTTTGCTGTCATGGAGATGTGACGTCATTTTTTCTTCGTTTTTTTCCCACGAAGGGGAAACGAAAACTAAATCAACTGGGAGAGTGGCCCCCCACCCCTCCACCAGCGTTATTGGGTGCATTTAATGTGGACTGCTTTTTTTTTATGTAACTTCAACAAATTGTTCTCTGTTAATTTATTATGATGAGTGGATAATGGGGCTATCTCTAAGGGTTCCACGTAAATGTATAACCGTTACCGTTACATAAATATTTTGGGAAATTCGATCCCGATAGTGCTGGTTGGCTCAAATCGATTGCTTTAAATTTTCGGAAACCTGTATATGGTTAAAAGTTAAATTGGCTGTTTTTGATGTATTTTTTCTCAAAATCTGTTATATGTTACATGCTTGAAATTTTTTTATGATTAAAGTATACATTTCTCATTATACCCCCCGGGGGAAAAGACTTTTCTTAAATTTTTAATTTTTATAATTTTTAAAATATTTTTTTCATACAAGTGAAAAATTTTACCCATTATTCACATAAAAAAATTTTTAAAAAAAAATTTTTGAGGTTTTTTAAAAAAATTTTATTTTGGGATATTTGCCATCATTATAAATGTACCATAAAATTTACATATCTGGAACGGAATTTTTTAAACAGAAAAAATACATCGAACATAAAAACCCTTTTTTGATAGATTGTTTTAAGTATACAATAAGATTTCTATATAATTTGGCTAGAATATAAAAAAAAAAAGGGTCTTTTTCTATAAAAAATAAATGTTTTGGTTTTTTATCGAAAGGGTTTAACTTCTAAGCAAAACGAAATTTCTTTTATACATTTTTTTACCATTCAAATGGGAAATTTTTTGAAAGGTTAAAAAACTATACAATTTGAAAATGTAAAAAACTCAAATTCTCAAAAAAAAAGATTTTCCCCCCTTAAAAAACCCCAATACCTCTTGTTAACTAAGCTCGATACACAGATATAAAGGAATTGATCTGTACGGCTACTCCTTCCTACGGCTGTCTGGAAAAATTCAAACCCAACCCAACGAGAAAGCGTTAATCTTTTTTCTCATATTACTCTTGGTTGGGGTAACGAATATTCCTTCGTCCGGGAAGTTCGGGGTGAACGACCCAAATTGCCACAGCTAACGTGTCGAGGTTGAAACCCGGTAAAGTAAAAATGCTACCTGAAAATTTCGGATGCGTTCCCCGGGAAATCGGGTGAAGTATAATTCTCGGGAATAGAAAGTACGAAAATCTTATCATTTCTCTGGATCCCGTGATTCTGGGTTCCCAGGAAAGAAACCATAGTCTCAACTTGGTTTGGAAAGAATAGGATTTTAATTTTTTAACGGAAATATATTTATCTTTTTACGCCCGCGTAACCCTCTCCTTTCCTTGGGAGTCGATTTTAGCAAAATCCGTTTTATTGGATCCCTATTCAACAAGAGGAACTTGCCTGCCAAATTTAAAGTCTATTGTCTAATAGTTTAAAAACGGGAAATTTTATCGATAACTTTTCCCGGTTTCCCCCTTAAGTGGGTTTTCCCGCAGTCCTTAATGGATTCTACCCCAGCAAACCCCCTTTCAAGTTTTAAATGTGGGGTCGTTCAAAACAAAATTTTTACCCATTTCGCCTCTTCTCCTTCTGGAATCGATTCCCGTAAAACTCGTTCTCAGCGGATATCTACTCAACAAAAATATACCAGCTATATTTAAGGTCTGTTGGTCTAAAAAAGGAAAGGGGATTTTTTTGTCTATAATGCGCCAGCAACCCTTAATTTTTTATGGTCAGAACAATCGTATACAAGTTAAGAACATACGACTTATTTTGCCTTACAGCGTTATTCGAAAAAGATGTTTACATGTATTTCATGTAAAATATACAAGTTTTCATGTATAATCGTTTTCATGTATATTATTAAGATCCCTGTCAGATCTTTTTAACTAAAATTTTTAACACTACGTTAAAATTAATATTATTATTACAACAATTTTTTTTGTAGCTTTTTTAAAGGCAACTAGTGACCAGTGACATTTTAAACATCCTTTTTTTTTTATTATTTTGCTCCTTTTTTAATGTATTAATGCTTCTTTCGACAACATTTAGTGTCAAAGTAAATTTTAAATATAGTTACAGTTTCATAATATTTTATATTTTCCAGCGAATTCAATAACTATTTTCAATTAATCAAATTTAAATTCCTACAAAAATGTGAAAATATGGTTTCTTTTAAAATGAAATACGATTCGATACATAACAGCTTGTTGAAATTTTCTCATAACTCGCTATGGACAGATATTTTTGTGAAAATACTGTATACAGGTGTTACATACTGTACGTATGTATTGAATGAACCTTTTGGGAAAATACGGTCTTTGGGGTTTTCATCAGAACAGCATATTTTATAAAAGGCTTCCTCAGAAGCTTCCAAGCATTCTATTTGTCTGTAGACATAAAAATGTTCTAATAATTTAAAAATTTCTTTTACTTGAAAAGTCAGAAAAAATACCTCCGAGAGCAACTCAATATTAAAGAAATTGAATGAATAAATAATAAAAAAATTTTCACACAATAAAAAATAATTTGTAAAAGAAATGACTTTTTATTATTCAGCTTAACATTTTTCTTTGAACTGTCAAAGCGATTGTGTTATATACACATAACGGCCATGACAGCTCAATATATATATTAGGTTGGATCGAAATATTTCTTTTTAGAATTTCAAAACCTATACGCGTAAAAAATATTCTCTGGTACATGGATGAAGAGGGAAATAAAATTAAAAAAATTAATTTTATATTATGTACTCTGTAACGAGAGGGATCAAGTTCAGATATTTAAGCTTTCTTTAAAGGTAAAATTCAAAGTAATTTTTGTTAAAGGAAAACAGGTATTTTAATACATTTTAACGTTTATTGCGTTGAGAGGACACCTGCTAAATTGTTACAAGAAAAAAAACATCAGGTACATTTAACAGCTTTTTTTAGCATTAGAATTAAAAAAACAAAACACTTACTGTCAAAATAGCAGAGATCAATAAAAAGGAAGACTGAAAAAATCTTGAATCGGATTCATTCGACGGTGCAGAGAAAGAGAGAGAATGAGAGAGAGAGAGTTGGGGTTATGAAAAGAGAGAGAGAGAGCTGCAATATAGGCTACATCGTACTACAGAGATGGCCAAAATTGTGGACACTTTTTCAAATTATTAGGTTTTTTAAGATTGTGTGCTTGTAGAAAATTTTACGTTGCACAAAATGCTAAGTAATTTATACCATTTTAAAAGGAATTTAATACTAAATTTAATAAAAGAAGCAAAATTTTCAAATATTTCCAACGAATAAAATGTTATGCTGTAATAACTGTCACGATATACATTAGATACTGATGATAGAGCAGTGAGTTATCAGAGCTTAGTGAGGTTGACTTTATTCTTTATTACAGCTTCACATCGATGTTTCATTGAGTTGAAAATAGTTTTAAGCTCTCCCTTAGTTATTACATCATGACAGGAAACAATTATATCCTCAATTAGTTCCTTTTTATTTGATGGGTACCTCATTCACACAAGAGTTTTCAAACGGTGCTGTAAGTTTTCGATAGGATTGAGGTCAGGATTATTTTCTGGCCAGGATAGCAATAAAATTCAGTCAAAAAGCAATGGCATCAAATAAAAGAGTAGACTGAAAACACGTGTGACGAGGAGGTGGTATTTGCTTTGTTAAAATTACATAACAGGTGGGTAGTTTAATGACTACATCTGGAGACTGAGAATTTTGTTTAAGATGTCAGGAGACAAATTTAATAATAATAATAAAAAAAGCAGGAAATGGTCGAAAAAGGGGCACCACATCTGTTAATGACAGAAGAAGAAAAATACTATGTTTCAGAGATAAAAGAATTTCATGCACATGCATCAGAAGTGATCTGAGTGATGCTGATTTTTCTGTCAGCTCAAAACAATCAGAGTAGATTGCTTGAATCTTAAGACTAAAAGATGAGATTCACGAAATAAATGGCATCGCCAGCTTACAGCATCGTTGAAAGGGACTACAGTGGGCAAGTGGAACATATTAATTGAACAAATGATTATTGGTCTAAGTTATATAGAGGGACGAAAACTAAAATATGTTTATTCGGTAGTGACAGCCTAAAATCTAAAAAGACTTGACAAAGCAAAAAGAAATGCTGCATCTGTTGCATCCGGGCAACTGTTAAGTACCCACATAGTTTTAACTTCGTAATGAATATCAGCAGATGGTATCGGTCCCCTTCCATATCATCTCTGGACATTGTGAATGTCATAAAATGCATTCACTTGTTCTAGAAACCCAAACTGCGGATCAAGAATCTGTTACCAACAATGCTTCATTTTATTTTTTCAGCAAGATTCTGCTCCTTGTCACACAGTAAAGTAATTGAGAAAGACTAGTACCGTTCTAGAATCATTGAAGGTTGTTGCCATTGGCCAGAAACAGTCCTGACCTCCAACCTATCGAAAACTTGTGGCACCGTTTGAAAACTCTTGTCGAATAAGGTACCCATAAAATAAAAGGAACTAATTGGGATATGGTGGCTTCCTGTCATCATGTAATAAGTAGGAAAGAGCTTAAAACTATTTTCAATCAATGGAAACATCGTGTAAAGCTGTAATAAGGAATAAAGGCAGCACTCTCTGGCTGTGATAACTCCTGCTATCATTAGTCGCTCTGGCAATGTATTTGTAAAGGCATTGGCCTGTGGGTGTTTTCCCTACTTCCAGAGTTAACCTCGTGTCCTAGGGTGTGGGGAATTGAATGAAGAACCAGACGTTGCCATAATCTTAATATCTCTTTATTAAGCTTTTAGCCAAACTTGTTATGCAATGATATGTATTTATATTTTTAACTTGGCGTATCACAGGGGTGAAGAAACACACAACACGTATTACCAAATAAGCGTGACCTGATCACTAAATCTAACTTTACCGTCTCTAACCTCAGTAAATACATAGTTCCTAGTATTAATTTGAACTTGATCCTACCTCTAAATCCTAGGTAGCAGTAACACACTCCAGATCTAAATGACGTTGTGGTTTTGCTCTCGTGTGAGATATTTATCCACCTTGACGAACGCTCTGGCACGGGTAGATTGAATTCTGAATGTTGGATAACTTCTCTTACTTTTGCTTGTTCAGTAACCTGAACTAGCATAATCACTGCCCAAAGGCCACCTGCTTACGCTAAACTTCTGCTTTTAAAGGGTTCTTAATTTGCATAATCACGCTTCGCTTCTGGATTTGATTTGGAAAAGAATTTGCCTTTTCATTTTTTAACAGACAAGAGGAGTTTTTTAGTTGAAGCTTTGTGATGAGCCAATCACAGTATATCGACAATTATTACGGTATAACATGGCTTTGCAGAATATTTGAATTTTCTTTTTTGTATTGAATTCAGTATCAAATTCCCTTTAAAATGATATAAAATACTTAGCATTTTGTGCAACGTAAAGTTTTCTATAAGCATGCAAACTTAAAAAACATAACAATATAAAAAAGTGTCCACAATTTTGGCCACCACTGTATTTACTACACAGTACTCATTTATAGATAATCCTCACATTTGGTTATTTATATAGTAGAAAAATAATTTTATTTTTCTAAGCAAAATGAAGTATTTTTCCATTTTTTGAATATTTAACCTCTTTGTGGCAATATTAAAATTTTTGAAATTATTATTTTTTGATTATTTTTCTCTTAATCTTCATACCATAGAACATCTTTTCGGTATAGATAGATTCCGACTAATAATAATTTTTTTCTACGCATAACCATGAAACCCCTATTTGTATCTAGGGTGATACAAAAGTAATTCAACAATTTTTTTCATTTTGATATGGTTATGCAATTAGGCTCAGTTGTATATTGCGAAAGTTGGATTTCATTTTCTTGTATAAAATTTATAGTTATATGCATAAATTTATCACTTACGTTGATTGATATTGAAGTAATGCATTACGTTAAAAAATATTCCAACAATTATACTTCAAAAATATATAATTTGATACTCTTTTAGTATATAATTAAATCTTGTTCTATTCTAGATATTGAGTAGAGTCTCTTTAACTTAATTGTATGATTTCGTAGTAAAAAGACTTCGTTGAAATTAGGCTTGAGAAAAGTCCTTAGCCAGATAAAACAAAATATTCTGCAGCTGGCGAGACGAATGAAAAAATAAACAGCAGTTGATTACGTAATCAATTTCTATCGTATTTGTTTTCACAGATATTTTAATGGATTATAGATTTTAGCATTACATTATAAGTATTTAAAACCTTATTATCAACATTAAGCCCCGTCATATATATATATCATTTTAATTTGAGTAAATATTTGCTTTCCTAACGCGTTTACTTTTAATGATTTCCTCAAATTTTTTGCCCAATTTTTTTTCAAAAGTAAAAGAAAAAGTTTGGTTTTTTATATAAAAAGGAATGTAATAATTTTGTTTTTGCTGTTAGAAAGTTTTTATTATTCGTAAAAATTAATAGCTAATTAGAAAGGAGCAATCATTAATGACTTAAAATTTCGATACAGTACGTGGATATTTTTCGTAATTTATATACTGCTCAGTCTAAATTTTTAGCATACTGTCAATTTTGTTTTTGTATCTTCCTGTCGCGTAAATTTCGAAATTTTTACCTTACAGTATTTTGATATCGTATTTTGTCACTCAAAAATCTGTAGATTTTTTTAAAAAAAGGTTTTTCCAATAGATTTTTTTTATATTAAAAGCGTGAAAATTATTTGTTTTTCTCTATTACATATTGACTTTAAAAAATACTTGCTCGAAAAGCATTTTTACTATCACGTAGAAAAAAATATATCTTCTTCAGCTGTACTATTAAAACATCAAAGGGGATCCCAATCAAAAAGAGGAAAAAGTTTGAATGATGTAGGAAAATTCTCTCCAATATTAATACTGTCTCACTTAACTGATATACAGTTAGCAGGGGGGAAATTTTTAACTTCTAAAAATTTTCTTTTTTTCATTTTGTAATGCAAATATTGTTAAAGAATTCGACTGCTAATAATTCAAAGTATTTTACTACGGCATGCGTGAAACTATGCACAAATTATTATCATTTACAAAAGTTTTTAGAAAAAGCAGCCACTTTCAAAGACAATTAGATAAATGTTTAAATATCTAACACTGTAAAATAGGTAAGTGTAAGCCTGATGGCATACAAGGATTTTCTGCTCTTTGTCTCCTTTGAAAATCCTTTTTGAAACTATAATTACAAACATTTCAGTAGGCAAATGGGAAAGCTCTTACAACTGAAGCTTTGCGAATTTAGTAAGAAGCAAAAAAAGGAAAGCAGAGTTGTTACCTAGTAGATCTGAATAGCTTTCCTACAAAATTCATAACGTCTCTTTCAAATGTATTTGTTTACTTTCTAGTTTGAAAAGGGGACTCTTTGATTCAACTCTTTTGCAGGGAATGTACAGGCCTTGCATAAAACATTACCTTTGAGTTTGTAATAAATAATAAAACGACAGAAAGGGATTTCACGGAAATCACATCTTTTTCTGTAACATTTCCTTAAAAAAGTATATTTATTTATTTTGAGATACATAAATGATGGAATGAATTAAATAATGGAATAAATCGTAAAACAGGAATTAATATATATATATATATATATTTAAATGCCTTATATACATATATAAAAAGAAAGAATTTTTAAGATTATAAATATTTTCGTAAGCATGTTTTGCGTTTCGAATTCTATTTTAAGTCACATTTAAAAACTAAAAAAAATGATGAAAATAGACAGTTATTTATTTACCTTACTCAAATTTAATTTTTATTATTTCGATATTTCTCACTTGTACACAAAAGTTTTTTTGTTTTGTTTCTGTTTGTCTTCCCAGAAAAGTTTGATCTCTCCCACAGAAGAAATGGATGGAAAATGGAAATAACTATAATTCATTTATAATTATATTATGTATTTTAATTTCTATTTTTATTACATATTTTAAATTCTTGAATAATTTAAGGATATGTTTATAAAAGAAAAGAAATTAACATACGAAAAAATTCAATCGAATGAATTGTAGAGGGATTCTATTGTACTATATATATAGTATCTGAAATATTTCTTTCGTGACCACGATTGCTTTGTAGACATGGTCTAGTGGTCGTCTTTGTTGGCTCGAGTCCTGAAGACTGAAAATCCACCATGTAGCTGATGCATGTTAAATCTATCGTTGCTCAAAGTCCTCATGTTGACATGATGTGGAATTTAAGAAAAGTGGGATGACGTCTAAAAGGTCCTTCTCGTCATTTACCCAGGATTCAAAATTACGAGGTCTATCGTACAGAACCCTAGTGTAGTTTTAAGTGGGACGTAAACAACATTCACTCAATGTTCTATTTGTGGGTAAAAAATCTCTAGATGGAAATAATTTTTTACTGTGTCTTTTAAAAAAGGGGAAAAAATTATTATTAATTTAAACATTTATTTGATGAACTGTTTTGCATATTTCTACCAATTTTTACTTTAAGAAATCATTCTTTCTTAAAAAATTTGCCTGTGAAATACTTATATCCAATTGCACTTTACAACATGATGAGAATTTTTCGAACAGTGATATAATTAAGTGCTAATAGAAGTTTTCATGGCCTTAGAAACCAATTTAAGTCGGAGTTTATTTCTATAAACTCTAAGTTGAACATATATAAAACTTTAATCAGGCCTAATGCTCTGTACGGAAGGGAATGTTGGATCCTCAATAAAGCAGAGGAAGAAAGGTTGCTCATTTTTGAAAGAAAAAATTTTTGTACCTATTCAAGAGACCAAAGAGTGGAGAATTCTTTACAATTATGAAATTTACAGGAAATATGGCAAATATGGCGGGATGGGAACTATAAAAACTTCACGTATTAGGTATAGCAGGGCCATCTGTACAGATATGCCGATGCTTTTCCTACCAAAAAAGTAACTTTTTTGAAAATTGAAGGGACCAGACGTAGAGGACGACCACCTACACAATGGTTAGACGAGGTTGAAAAGGATCTCAAATTAATGGGAATCAACCGATGAAAGACCGTAATGACTGATAGGGTCAACTGGACAAGGATCAGCGAGTCAGCCTTGGCCTGCAAAAGGCTGCTGAGTTTATGAAGAAGGTGCAGGAAGGAAGAATTGATCTGAGTCCCTTTCATTCCGCGTACGCAAGTACTTTATCAACCACGCCAAAACGATCGTCTTCGCGTGATGTTTGTTACTAGTTTATATAGATATCACACCGCAGCAAAGGTATAATTAAGTTCAATCCTACATTTATTCTTACATTTACTTTAATATTCTAATTTGCCCTTTTTTCTACTTTTTCCAACGTGAAGTTTGACCACGGTATTGAGTTTAAAACTGGTTAACGTCGTTTCGTTGCGCACCAATAGGTACTACAATAGGTAGAAACAAAAAGGTACATTTTTTTTCATTTGCTTAGAATGATGCTGTTACAGCTATAAAAAAATCCCTTGTTTGATTGTTGAGTATTTTATCTCAATCAAAATTTGATTTTAAGATCCGCAAGAGGGGAATCGGAAATAAAACACGTTTTACCTGCACATTATTCTTTTTTCTTAAAAAAAGTGATCATTCTTGTACTAATTTTGTAGTCAACTGAAGTGGCCACTGAATTTACCTCTACCTTTTGTAGTGGTCTGAAATTAATACATCTGCTAAGGAATTGGATAATTTTATAAAAATGGAATTATGTTCTGAATTTTTCACAAAAGTAAAATGTGTGCAGACTTTCTGTAAAAGAAGAAAAAGAAGCAGAAATTCGAAGCTTCAGTAAAATAAATTCTTTCACATCTGTAACAAAATTGTTCATATTTTTTTTAAAAGAAATTCTCATTACTCTTTTATCCTTAAAAAGACGCCATGCCTTAAAACTCTTAATTATCCCTTCTTTCATCAACAAACTCCGTACTAAAGTAACAAATATTTTGAAAGAAATATTATAACACGAAAGTACACGCATTATAGACAAACATAAAATATTTTAGAATGATTTAAACATTTTTATTGAAGATTTTCATTAAAGAAACTGGAATTGTTCTTATAAATTTATTTAAATTTCATGTCGCTTCGTTTAAAATTCGCCAAGGTTAAAGTAACTAAGTAAATTTTTCCCAATAATTACATATGATCTGTAAGAATTGACCTATTTTTAAACGCTTCATTTGCGTACTGCTTGAAAAGAAATCCCGGTTTAACGTTAACTTCGAGACAACTGCTTTAAAACCTTCTAGGCGAAAAAGAGAAAGTTACGTGCGTTGATTTTGAAATGGCGTCTCCCACTCGTCTTATTTGCATTGAGGGCGAAGCATCGTTACAGTAAACGGCTATGGGGTGAAGAAAAGAAAAGGAATCTATTCGAAACTCTTCATAACTTTGAGAGGGAAATCCCCGTTTTTCTAGAATGGAGGATTAACATCCCATACCTTCGTGGATATCAACCGTTCTAGCTGGGGCTTTCCACACATTCCTTTTTTTGTGGACGTTCTTTTTTGGCGGGAAGTGAAATAAAATGGATTGAGCCGTGGATTGCATCAAATTGAAAAGAAAAGAGGTGGGGATTATGTTGGGCAACGATTTATAGAGTTTCAAGTTATTATGCTGAGCATTTAAGAAAAAACTTCGCCTTAAGTGGATTCTATTCAATGGGCCGTGTTGCTATTTATGCCCCTTTGTGCGATCTTGGATGAAATTCTCTTAGGGTTAATTGCGAGGGGAGCGAAATATATTTCAGTATACGTAACCTCTTTTGGAACAAAGAACTTTAAAATTCAGCTTGCTTAAAATTTTGGCATTGAAAGTTTGATGTTTGTGAAGATTTATTTTTGATGTGATTACATCACAATAAGTGTTTGTAATATTTTAAAAAATTATTTTGGATCATTCTGGTAATATAATGAAAGGAAGAAGCGAATATTTCAATAAAAAATGTTTGCTTTTAAAAGCCCTATAATTAAAACTATGCATTGTAGACTTTGTATGTTTGCTTGCTATAATTTATTTTACTTTCAGCTTAGCCGCATATCCCGGAGAGTGGTTAGAGACGCTTAATGCCGTGCCATGGAGTCTGGGATCGAATCCCAGAGCAGGCATGGATGTTTGTACATGTATAGTGCCTTCGCGTCATAGGTGCACTCTAAATGGAGTACGCTATCTACTCTGTACCACAAATCCATTTTCGGGAGGTTGAGGAGGGTTCCTGGCCACCCGTAGTTCTTTCTAAAAATTAGGTTGGAAACAAGTCCGGTGGCGTAACGCATACCCCCGCAACTCTTGAATCGGGGTGGAGGAGTGCCTTCCGTCATGGTTCTCTAAATGGCGCTGCTGCTCTGACCAAAAATCCACTTTCGTGAGGTTGGTGGAGGGTTCCTGACCACCCGTAGTTCTTTCTAAAATTGGGGAAACACGTCGTGTTAACGTACCCACCGAACCCTTGAATCAGGGAGGGACAGGCAGTTCTTGGGGTCCAAAGCTGATTGCCGTCAGTGCCTAACCTGTAATTCAACAGGGGCCCGAACTCAAACTTTCGGGAGGCCCACATGTTCTCGTACGCATGATTGAGTCAATTGTACAGTCTGCGGTGCCAACTGAGCCGGTTACAATCTAGCCCAGTGCTTCTCAAACTTTCGACACTTGCGACGCAATATTCAATCCTACTACTATTCTTTGACGCTAAAGCTGCAACACGACTTAAACTATTAACTGCCTTCAGCGTATATAAACGTCTCGCTCAGCCAAAGCGTTAATTACGCCGGACGTATGTATACGTCTTTCCGAAGTGTGATCTTTTCTATGCACTTCTATCGATAAAAATACTCCGAAGGCACTTGGAATGCAATAAAAAGACATTGACAGTGTTTGCAAAGGATTTATTTATTTCAGATGGTTTGCTTATTTATTCCTTTTCTTCCCCTCCCCTTATACATCACATACGCGCACCTAGGTGGAAAACGATAGCATTGGAGAGGGAATCGCGTAACTTTTAATCGGCATTTAAGGATTAATTATAAACCGTTCAAATGATCAAGATAAGCGTTAATTTTTGTATATAATTTTATATAAGACAAGCCCATGGGATCACTGATAATTAGTTACCTTGTTCTTAGTATTGTTAATTTTACTGTAAAATACATTGAGCAATACATTTATAAGTATATTATGTAAGTATAAATGTGTATTTTATTTTTTATTATGTCAGAATATATATTGTTTGTTTACCTTCAGTAAATTAATAATTTTGTTAAATAATCTTCTGTTTTTGACTCTTCAATATGTCTCTTTAGAGTTACGCCCCTAGGGGGCACTATAATTTTAGAAACGCTGATTTAGCCCTTTGCCATGATGCATTTATTGGGCCTTGATCTGGCATTGCTGATCAGGTGGTATTAGCAACAACAACACTTTCTGTTTTGACAGGTAGAAATATTTCCTTATTAAAGTAATGTATAATTTTATTGTTTCATTTATCTATAACTGTTTCGTATTTTTCATTTTCTTTTGGTAAAGTGCCCAAATTTTTATTTTAATTGGATTCCTTCCTAAAATATAATTTAAATTAATTTTTTTTACCATTTTTTAAATTCCAAACACTTATTATTAATTATATCCCCCCACCACATTCTTTTCTCTTTGATATCGCAGAATCGGAATACTTGACTTCATGAAATTATTACTGCAAGAAAATTAACTTATGTCAACCATAGGATCTCTCCCCCGTAAAATAAGCAGTGATGAAACACAGAAAGGACATTCAATATTTTAACAAACATGGCAAAATATTTTAAAGAAAACTTTTTAAATTTAAAATTAGTTTTTAAGGAACATTAAAATAGAGCGGAATTGAATAATTTTCAAAAATTCGATTAGCGTATAGCGTACATTTTCAAAATTTATTTTACGCGTGTAATATAGATAACTAAACAGGGACAGTAATTATACTTTATAAATATATAGGGGTAAGCAAAAATTTGTACTATTAAAAAATTATTCTTATTTAAAAATGATTTTAATCATTAATTTTTTTATCTCCTAAATTTTTCCTTAGTGTTCGTTCTTTCTTGAAAAATGAAGCTTAGATTAAGAAGACTTGTATTATAACACATAAAATGGTTTCACTAAGAAACTGTTTCTTTTCCCAAAAAAAACACATGAGGCAAAGGATAAAATATATAAAATTTCCGGTACTTACTATATCGGTCCAAACAATTTACTACACAAAAGTAAACTTTATATTTTCCTTTTTAAGAAATTCTTTTAATAAATTGATAAAAATCTCTTAAAATATATTGCCTCAGACTTTATTTGCTGCCTGAAAAATTGAAATTTTAATAAAATGCATGAATCTTTATGCTCGCTGTCTCTGAAAAGGGATTATATAATACCATGAAGAAAATATTAACACTGAACCACAAAAAATTGATACCAGTTCTTGTGAAATTCATAACAAATGCGGATTCTTTTCTTACTTCCGAAGGGGGATTACTTTTAATAAAAAATATCCTGATTCATCGAACTTAATGCAACAAGGGTTTCATCCGAAAGACCATAGTATTTCCCGATCGAATGAAAATAATTCTATCTTAAGTATCATATGTAATGTCTTTGAATTCGATAAATTTCATCCCTGATTTAATCCTTAGTCTTTTCTTTTCATTTGATGCAATCCATGTATTCAATTATATTTTACCACTTACTCCATAATAAAAGTAATTAAAGAAAGATGTATAGAAGTCTCAGCAAACAAGGTATATACCAAAGATGGGGAACCTTTTTACCATTAGAGGCCCCATGTAGTGATTTTGGGGTTAATTGGCGCAAAAGCCGATTTCGGCTATACAAGGCCACATGTAAATTAGGTGATAACAAAGAGGTTGCACAGGTTAATGTACCTATAAATTCAATTTTTATGAGTTATTATAGTTTTATTCAATTTAAACAATTTGGTGCTTTATAAAGAAATATTACCAAAAAAAAATTAAGTCTTATTATTTGTTATTTCACGGGAAAAGTTACAATATAGAATGTTTTTGCATTTTCGTAAGAAATGAATAATAAATAATTTCTCTATGAAAGCGCATACTTGCTAGAGATACAATAGCACAAATGCATTAGTAAAACCACTAAGTCAGTATTTCTCAAACTGTGGGGAGCGCCCCCTAGGGGGGGGGTGATAACCCTACAAGGGAGGGGGGAAGTATATAAAAAAGTCGAAAACAAAAAATTATTTTTTAAAAAATTAATAATTTACTGAAAAGAAGAAAAAAAAATCAACAAATTCTGACATCATAAAATACAGATTTACACTGATGTAATATACGCGTATAAATGTATCAGTACTGCACAATGTATTTCATAATTAATTTAACAGTGATAAGTTAAGAACAAGTTTAATAATTACCAGTGACCCTATGGGAACGTCATAAGATTATATGCAAAATTGAATACTTATCTTGATAATTTGTACGGTTTATAATTAAAGTCTTATTGTAGCTTTACGTCAAAGTATATTATTATTGAATTCATTACATGTTATTGTATGGTGGGGGCCGCGATTAAAATTATGATTGAAAATTGGGTCGCAAGTATAGAAAGTTTGAGAAGCATTACACTAAGTAAAACTAAAGCTAGATTTTCATAATGTGTCGCGATATCAACACGAGACGAATCTGTTAGAAGCGCATTACCAGGTTTTCATAAGATAAGCCAACAGCATCTTTTTTAGTGCATAATTGTTGTATCTCAGCCAACAGAAACTTCTAATAAAACCATTCATTAATATTCTTATTAATATTTAAATCCCATTCACACATGCAAAAAAAAGTCGTTTTAACATACATAGAATCAGCCACGACTATAACAGTAAGAAAGAAGTTTTTGTGTAGAGATCATATAACATGTATAGAGTGGTGTTGCCGAGTTGCACTAGGTGACACTCTAACATTTGAAATGTACAACTGGCCATTCCTATAAGTATTCATGCCATCTTTATTTAATTCCATCGATTTGAAAATTGTTGCAATCTTGTTGTATCCCCTCCGTTGAGGACACCCTCTGTCCACTAACCACGTGACCTACACCTAATGGAATGAAGGATGCACCACCAATCTCAGTCATAATAAAATCAGTTTACTCTGATCTTAATTTATATACAATACAAAAACAATACTATTCTAGGAGGATATTGATCACGAGTGAATAGACGCAACACGTATTACTGATAATAAGTGCAATTAACAACTGAATCTATATTTATATGTTAATTCCTAACTTAACCCTCCAAGCGGTCTGCACGTAAAATTCCGCCATTCCAGAGATGCTTTTTCTGCCTTCAAGCAAGATTCCCAAAAGCGGCCGAGCCGCATTCTTAAAAATACGCCTCAACCGCTTTTGAGAACCCCGCCTGAAAGCAAAAAAATATGTGCGGTGCATTTTTGAAGCATCTCCAGAATGGCAAGACTTTAAGTGCAGACCGCTTAGAGGGTTAATATTTTCCGCACTTTCCTTATAGTTTAGATAAACTAGTTTACCGCTATTTCTTGGGTAAACAGCTATGGTCCGTAAAACGTCAGTTCAACCTTGAATCTGGCTGGTTCTGGCTTAGGCAATGCTCCGGTGGTCTTGGGCTCACTTTTGACTTAACTACACCGTCACTGTTAGGCCAACTCCCAGAATTAAGACTCCTCTTCTAGACTTTATCTCACTTCACTTAACAATCACTTCTAACATTACTTCTCCACTTAGCGATCATCGCGAATGCTAACCTTCCAATATATATGATTCCTAATTTGCATAAACACGTTCTGTTCTTGAGCTGGTTGGAAATAATTGCCATTCAAGCTCCAAAGAAATCCCAAAAGGACAACTAGTGTAAATACCGATAAAGACCCGTCACAATCTGTACAATTAAAAGTTAATTAATACAAGTACTAGCTTTTATGAAGGCCACATGCGGTTCCGCCTCTGGAAGTTATGGATTCTTAATATTTTATTCTACAAGACTGATAATTCCTTCATAAAAGTTATGAAAAGCTGCCAGCATTCTTATTTTTTTCTTTCTGCTTTCAACTTTTTGACTGTTTCAAGTGATGCTGCTGCTCTCTTGATGTAAATGAAATGAGCAGAAGTCATTTTAAAAGCAATACACGTTAACTTCTTTTCACCTCGAAGACATTTCTCAAGCAAATATTTCCAAGCTGCGTGTAATAGAAATTATCTTCGGATTGCGTGTAAATGAAGTGTTTAAGTGAAGGGGTGGTTCTTTCAAAACTCATTAGACCTTAATGGAGTAAATTTGTATGTATTTATATATTTTTTTCAAAAAACGATTTTAAAAATTGATGAAATTAATCCGTGTTCAAAGGTTTTCATAGAAAGGCGTTGTGATAAAGGTGTTAACTATCCTTCTGAAATCTTTGGAATAGATTTTCATTTACTTCTCTTATTTGGGTTATCTTTTTGTTAGTCTAATGTGGAGTTAAAACGTAGGAAGAAATGAAAGAGATAAGCCTACCCAATAAGAAATATCCATACTTCATATAAAAAATTTGTGCGAAACTGTGAGAGATTCGTTCCACTCTCTTGCCCGCCTAGAAGTGTGGGAGGAAGGGAAGAAACACTAGGCATATTCAAAATTAAATATTTGATCAAATATTTGAAATACGATATAAAATACTATAATACTTGATCGGCAGCAATCTATTCTATCTCATCACTTTTCTCTCTTCTTCTCTCTAGCTAGCTTGAAAGCTTAGACTATATAAAACAAACTAATAAAAATATCACGGTTTCTTCTTCAAAGGGTTGGTTGTGAATAAGCGCTAATTGATAGCCCAAAGATTTCGCAAGAAGATTAATTGAAAGTGCGTGGATAGATCCGTCATAAAGTTATAAATATTAATTTCACCTGGAGAGTAGAAAGTTATGCGAAACAACAAAATCGTTTATTTAAATAATTGAATATATTCTCTCTACGCTTGTTTTAACTCTACAAACTTATTTTATGCAACAGAAAATTGTTTCATTGACTATTTTTTCTGTGATAATTACTAAAAGTTACTTTTATTTAAAAAATAATTATAAGAATTGATTTTTTTATTGCATAGAAAGAATCTTGTATAAAAAGAAAAAAACAAATGACAAATATTTATAAAAGTAAAATATCGTGAAAAACTTATCTTCCAACATTTTCTGTTACTATGACCATCAATGTCCTCCGATCTCGTTCCTTTGTAAATAAAGATATTTGAAATATAAGTGTGCACTTTCAAATTAGAATCCGCTGTGTCTGTGGTAAAACAGACTGCACAAATGAAATCAGATTTGAGGTTGAACAAATTTCGCTTGCAGTGTTCCAGGGCTATTTTCTAAATACCGATTAGAAATTGTCATCGAATATGAAGAGAGTATGCAGAAAATTTGTAAAATAAAATTTAATGTTTCTTCTCTTCTCTTTCCTTATTGATTGTTCTAATATTTCCTTAGTATCTTTGTATATCTAGTATTCTTCGAACTAGGTAACATTTCACACAACACACACACACACAAAGTCATTTATTATTCTTCGCTGTGATTGTTACATTCCATTATGAGTGTAACATTCCAGTGTTCTTTTCCTCATCATTACTTAACTCCGACCATAAGGTATCCGACTACGTTCGGAACCGTAATTTTGTAAAAGCGTATAAATGGATAATATTTATGATATTTAGTGTCCTTAGATTAGAAAACGTAAATAAAATTGTTTTAAGAATATTACTACAGTAAAAGATTATTTAAGTACAATATTATGACAAAAATTGAACATAGAATGACCCATTTTCAAAACATTCTCCTTTTATGAAAAATGCTTCTATTATAATAATATTTTGCCTGTGTATAGCTCAGGCCTCTGTACAGAGGCTGAACTAGAATTTTTGAAATATATAACTTAGAAGTGGATTTATCCATATTTTACGACAACAGAGGGTAGAAATTTTAAGGAAAAAACGCCGATAATTATATTTCAATAGATGGTAACTTAAAAAATAATGTGAATTTTTCAAAAATCCTAGTTCAGATTCTCTGGAGAAGTTTTTACTTTATATAAGCGCACGCACACACACACACACACACACACACACACACACACACACACACACACACACACACACACACACACACACACACACACACACACACACACACACACACACACACACACACACACACACACACACACACACACACACACACACACACACACACACACACACACACACACACACACACACACACACACACACACACACACACACACACACACACACACACAAATTTTATTATAGAAGCATTTTATATAAAGGAGAATTTTGAAAAAGGTTATTCTAAGTTATTTTTTCCAAAATATTGTATTTAAATAATTTTTTTATCATAATGTCCTTAAAACAATTTTATACATGTATTCTAATCTAAGTGACACTAAATACCATGAAAATTATCCATTTATGCGCTTTTTTAAAATCACGGTTCTGAACGTAGTTGGATACCTTAAGATGTTAATAAATAAGCTCTATATCTCCAGAAGAGTTATTAAGTATTTATTATTTACAAAAAAAAAGTGTAGATGAGAATAAATCTTTCTTCATTAAACTTTATGGCAAGAAATTAGTTACATAATATAAACCTCATATGTTAAGATTCAAGAGAAAAGTTGGGAAGTAACTACTTGCGCATTATATAAATGCGGGGTTCAAACGCATTATGGCATACAAGATAACTTTATTTCAAAATCCCCCTGAGGGGAAGGTGAAAATTTTGAAAAGGGAGATACGAACTATTGTCATTCCCTCATTTTAAAATACATTAGAATTATGCGATGTTTGGAAAATTGCTATGTAAGATTTTAATGTGATGTTAGTTCGTTTCAATTATGTGATATTTTCTGCTTTGAAATATTTGACTTATTTTAATGCATATATTTAAGCATTCAAAATTCGAATTACAATTTTTGCAAATGTGAAAATATAAAATAAAATGATTCCAGAATATTAACGTACACCAAGTGCAAACTTTGAAAGTAAAGTAAGTGATGTGTTTTGTAAATTTAAGGAAAATATTTAAGAAACTAACGTCTAACATTTTCACGTTGTTTATCAAAAGATTTCAAATTTGGAAGTTTTCTTTACATTTTTAAACTCAGCGTGCAAGAATGTATTTCTGTCAGAAATGTTTCAAAGACACTGTTTGTTTACTTTCTCGTTTGAAAATTTGACTCTTTTACCTGCAATGTATAGGTTCTGTAAAACATAATAAAAAAAGCAGAAAAGGATTTCATCGAAATCCTATATTTTTCTGTACATTTCCCCTTAAAAAAGTATATTTATTTATTTGAAGATACATGAACAAAAGGGAATGAACTAAATAATGAAATAGGTGGAAAAAAACTAGGAATTAATAAAAAGAGAAACTATTCTTACATATACAAAAATGAATTAATTTCTTACAACTGTAAATATTTTCACAAACTTGTTCTATGTTTTTCAACTGTAGTCGAAGACACTTTTCAAAAAACAAAATCGAATGAAATTATTTATTTACCTCATTCAAATTTCATTTTTAATCTTTTCAATTTCCTCTCGTCTATTAAAATATATATATATTTTTTGCTTATGTTTGTTTTTCCAGAAAATTTGAATTCTCTCGTTGAAATAAATAGAATAGAGGTCCATCAAATAATGGAAGTGAAATGTAAATATTAAAAATTAGTCACTTAAAGTTCTATTGCCTTTGATACTGTATGAACTCATCAAAGGATCGTTATTCAAAATAAAGTAGTTGTTGCAATCTCTTTTGTAAGATTATTTTCATAATTTCTTAAAAATATAGTTTATTTGCTTAAATTAATTTAAATATAATATATTCTTTTATATATAAATCATTTGCTATATTTCTTAACTGTTAACTGTTTCTGTAACTGATTTGTAAAATAGGATTTAAGAATAATAATAACTATAACGTTACAGTTGCTGAAATGGAGAGTTGCTGTACGATCAGTATCTTGTTAAAGTACCGTTTATGTACTAAAAAATGCATTAAAGGAAATACATATTGTGGTTTTCATTTTAAAAAAAAAATATGGAGTATTCAGAAGAGTTAATATGCCCTGTAGGAAACTACCCTCGAAGAATATGAACATTAGCATTGGCGCAACGGAGAATATGAGCCCCCGCTTTCGCAAGTCGGGATTTTGTTTTACATGTTACAAATTGGTTAAATACGTACTTGGCTTCAGTCAAAATTTGGGCCTCCCACGACGCGGCGTTGCGGGAGTGTACATTATGTCATAGAACATTAGTAAGAAATTTGTTGAGGGGGAAATGAGATTGATTTAAAAGGATTTTGTCTCAACGGAAGGAGTCAAAATATTATGATTATTAATAGCATGTATAGATAATTTTGTTATTAATAGTTAAAACTTTTTTATTTTACAAATGTGCCACACACTTCACTAGCATCTATGCCAATTGTGCTCGTACTCTCCAATATTTTTCGACAGTAGAATTAAGACAAATTAGTGCAGGGCATACACCCAATTGTTCAACGGTCATACACTGATCGTCTGGTGAATCGGCGATACCAAATATGTAGAGATGAAATCTCATACGGTCTTGCCCTGTCAAAAGTCTAAAATGAGCTGCAGCAGCTTTTCTGGGAGCCCCAGGAAACCAAGACATAGATAAAACTTATTTTTTTATTATCATTAGTCCATTTTATTATTATTATTGCTAGTTATTTTATTATTATTATTATTACTTATTCGTATAATATTAATAATTCGTATAATTACGTATTCGTTCCCCTTTTGATCTAATTGTTTATAAGCTTTTTTTGAAGGTTTTTAGAAAATTAAAATTTTTATTTTGCTTCTCTGTATAGATTTACTTGAAACATAACGGTGGAAAATATTAAAAAGTTCAAACTGTGGTATAAATAACTATTTTTCTTCTCTCATTATATATTTAAGTTCTTAAATAATTTAATCGCTTGTTTAGGAAGTAATTATTTTTAGTAAGGAAAATGTATTCAACCCATTAAAATGTGGGATTCTTCGCTTTTATTCAAAAGCTTAATGTTTCTTTCCAGTTTGAAAAGTCCTTTTAAAAATATTCTTCCTTTGAATCCTGAAAGTGTTACACTTTTTAATTTTAATTTGATCATTTGACGAATTTCATTACTTTATATTTAAGAAAATAATTCTACTTCTTTTTTAAAAAAAAAAATAGGTTGATTGTCATTTGACCTCAGTTAAAAATTATGAGGTTCATTGCCAAATGCCCTCGTCTATGTGATTTAATAAACAAAACTCTCAAATTTAGATTTTTAACATCTATTTAAAACACAGCAGAATTATTTTGAATGTTTGATTTTCAATAAGAAAGTTTATCTTTAACTCACTTTTATTCAAACATTTAATTTCATATAACGTTTTCTACGGTTTGAAGTCATTTTTTCATTTTTGAAAATATGGTTAGTTAAATATAGTAGTAGTTAATATATATTAAATATTAACCCTTTATATCGACCGATGGTACTTATAAGTATCACCCACTCAATTTTAAAAATTACGTAGAATAAATCCATTTGTACGAATATTCTAATGATATTTAGTTATAAGATATTCTTTGAAATCCATAATTCCCTTCCAAGATATAGCAGTACGTGGGTTCTATGATGAGTATTTTAGCGGAAAGTCGAACAGTTTTATAGAGTAGGCTTTCAGCTGACGGCGATTTCAGCGAATCGTGAGAATTATATTTCGTCCCGAAAAATAGTTAATGTCAAAATTCTAAGTGTATTATTTTTTGAAGTACTAAGACCTTTAGAAAACGATTTGACTATTTTATTTTAAGTGAACAGTGTATATAATTAGTTTCCATAGCCAAATATCTTTAATTAATTAATTAGCTCTAATTAAATTCTCCGTGTTGAGTATTTTCGTTTATATATATCCCTTTAATTTGAAATGTAAGTGATTCAAAAATATCCCATGAAAAAAACTGGGTAGTAAATCATAATGCGACTGATAAAGGTTAAATACCCGATTTCAAATATTTTGCATTTATTATGTAATATTTACCTTAACATTTACTAAAGGAATTACAGAATAAAAATATTCATCAAGCCATGACGCAAAACGATCATTTTTCTACGAATGCAAAAGGAGAAAATATAATTACAATAAAATCTTTCGTTCATTATTAAGCTGGATAATTTAGGCTTGAAGAAGTCTACAATAAATATATTTTGCTTCTAATTTGCCTAAGAAACGTAGAAATATTGTATCAAGCCTTGGTATAAGTTTAATCTTTCTACACCTCTGAAAAGAATCATATCAAAATAAGCAAGGGTTAGTAACTAAGCAGATTCTCTAATCTTTATATACATATATACACATACATGTGTACAAAATCAGTAATAATATGATCTAAATCGCTGTAAATCTAACTAAGCAAAGCAGAAATAGAAGTGTAGACAGACATTATAAGTTTATTGTAGGTCTTTATTTTATTTCATAAGAAAAATGGAATTGTGATTCCTAAATTTCAGTAAAAATAAAAATAGATTTTCTTTATAAAAAGCCATATCAGCAGTGTGAAATCCAAGCAAATACATTTTCAGGTTTGATAGAACGAATCATTGCTCTTTTTTCATAGAAAAGCCGTAGTGTTTTAAACTGTTAAATATCTTTTCGTTTACCAATAAACCTAATATTTGATTTACTAATAAATCGAAGCAGTTTTAAAACAAGATGGAAGAAAGGTTAAGAACGAACACAGAACTTTCTAGAATGATATCAACCGTATATATTGTGGGCTTGTATATATACAAAAATGTTGCGAATTTATACTTAAACTTCATGTGGCGGTACTTCAATTAAAACTGGCATAAGT
Organism: Trichonephila inaurata madagascariensis; assembly: GCA_019973955.1. Classification (NCBI taxonomy): domain Eukaryota; kingdom Metazoa; phylum Arthropoda; class Arachnida; order Araneae; family Nephilidae; genus Trichonephila; species Trichonephila inaurata. Next base: position 115,994 of record BMAV01006561.1, on the reverse strand, counting down.
TAAAGTAATGAAGCAAAAATTTTCTCCCAATAAGTGCAAATGATCTGTGAGAAAATGTCCTATTGCTAAACGCTCCATTTGAATCCTGCCCTCACACTCAAAGAAATCCTGTTACTCGCTAGCTTGGAGACAACTGCTTTAATACCTTCTAGCGAAAAAAGACAAAAATGCGTGCGTTGATTTTGAAATGGCGTCTACCGCTCGTCTTATTTCAAAGTAGCAGCATTACTGAAAACGACCCAAAGAAGGCTATGGGGTGAAAAAAAGGAAAATGGCCGATCTATTCGAAACTCTTCATAACTTTGAGAGGGAATCCCCGTCTTTCTAGAACACGGAGGATTATAACATCCCATACCTTCGGGGATATCAACCATTCTGGCTTTGGCTTTCCACACATTCCTTTTTTTTTATGTTCCTTTTTATTTCCGTTTTGGCGGGAAGTAGAATAAAATGGATTGAACCGTGGATTGCATTAAATTGAAAAGAAAGAAAGTGAGGATTATGTTAGGCAACGATTTATAGAGTTTCGAGTCATTATGCTGAGCATTTAAGGAAGGACTTCGCCTTAAGTGGATTTTATTCAATGGGTCGTGATGATATTTATGTTCCTTTTTGCGATCTTGGATGAAATTTCCTTTGGGTTAATTGCGAGGGAACGAATTATGTGTCAGGGTACATAATCCTCTTTTGAAATAGAGATGCATAAAGTTTTGTGTTTGCTGCAAATTCTAGCATTGGAAGTTGGATAGTTCTCGCTTTGATAAAAGTGTATCGAAGTAGTGTAAGCAATGCTAAAATAGTTTTTTTTTCAATTTTTAAATATATATCAGCTTTTAAAAATTTGCCATTTTTCAAAAGTATGTGACTTTTCAAATTTTTTATATCGCCGTTAAACGGGGAATGAAAGACCATTCATATAGTGGTGGCCGTTGGATGAAAAAATATGCTTCGCAAACGCAGATGATAGCAGATATTTACTAAAGCAAAGAAAGAACTATTGCAATAAAAATACCATTATTTCTTTTTCACTTTTTGCAGAGAAGTGTGGAAAAAAAAAACAATTTTCAACATGGTCATGAAAGATTAAATCGACATAGATAACCATTGATGTAGCTAAAAAATGCTACTTCGTGTTTTCTGTTATGCTTTCGGAATCTTGGCAAATATTTTAGATTCTAATACTATGCATTCTTTTTTATATTTCATTTCCTTTATTTGACTTAGCTTCCATTCAAACAGTTTCGTTTGCTTGCAATCAAGGGGCATTTAGGTGGATGGGACACAGACGGAGAAGAAGGGATCTTCCTTCGAGGATGACTGCATTCGAAAAGATTGTGAATGCTTCAGAAGAAAGACTGTGTGAATGGGGGGGATACGAATGGTTGGTGAAAGAAAAAAAGATCGAATATGTTCTATCCTATGGATAGAAAACATACGACTTTTTTTGTTTACTTTCCAGATCTTGTGCAATTACAAGCAGAGATAAAAAATGTTTTAGCTCTCGGACATCAGTCCTAACTGTTATTGTGATTATAGAATATGTGGCTCACCAATCTATCTCTTTATATATATATATTTAGTGAAATATTTTTAATGCGAAACGCTGAAGACGAAATATTGGTTAACACGAAATAATGCAACGGACAAACAACTATGTGTTTGCGCATTTTTCTCTTAACACGAAACACAAAATCGCTTAACACGAAAAGATTCCCCTTCTGGGAGCGAACAGAATACAGAGTACATCAGCCGGATTGGACTGTCCTTCCGTGTCATTGAAAGAATTCGTCACAGTAGATGATGATAATGTGTGCACAGCACCAATTACGGCACAAAAAATATTTTGGAGTTCAAAGTTCAAAAAATATCATTGATGCAGATTCCAACGACGAAAATAAAGTGAATAATGCAGCTCCTGTTCCTGTCGTCCAAAAATAAGGAAATAAATATGAAAAGTGGTATGCAGTTATTTAGACGCACATTCCAAAAGTAAAATGAATAAGAAAATGGACGAAATCGAACAGTTAGTTGAAAATTTGATGCTAAAAAAGACAACGCACAGAAAAATATCAGATTATTTTCCCAAAACTCAATAAATGTTTTTTTTTTCAAAAAAGTTGAAGGTTTTGCATTATAATGTTTTGTTTCATTGGTTTTTATTAAATACATGCATATATACATATCTATGCGAATAAAATATTCTCTAATAAACTTAATTTTGTTGAAATATGTTTTTAGTACCGTTTATCACGAAATTCTTTTAACATGAAAAAAATATTTCAATCCCCTCAATTTCGTGTTAAATGATTTTCCCTGTATACAGAGTGGGTGTATCTAAACTCTTGCGGCAAACCTTTATAAGGGTGATAGCACACATCAAGACAAAACACAGTAAATAGGAAAACTTAGGTCCCAAACAACTCTGGAAGGAGATAGGTGCCATTAAAGTTTAGGGTCCGAAATTTCAAATGATTATATAAAAACAGAAAAATGGCTGGATTCGTTATGGTTTCGCTAAAATTATTCTTTTGTCAATACCTTCTTGAAAATAAATTTAAAGATAAAGTTTAAAAAATGTTGATAGATGGCGCTTAGGGACTTTTAAAGTAACGAACAACTATTTTTAATAAGTTGCTTTTGTAATACATTAAATGCTTCAAAAGCTAGATTAAACTTAAATTTTGAGCCTTCGTAAATTTGAATCCTTGGGTGGTTATAACAAGTAACTTGTGTTCAGAAGGGTGAAATTTGGAACTCACCTCCTTCCCTGGACACAGTTCAGTTATTCACGTGATCTCGATGCTCTGTCGTAGATCGGCAGCAGCTACTACCCACTAAAACGTAAAATAAACGTGGTGAGAGGGTAGACAAAATTAAATAAAAAATGTATCTATAATAGATACTCTCCCTAAAAATACCCGATTATGTCAATCACCCGATTTACATGCAGGATTTAACCGTATGGTGCCAATTGTATGTAAGGATGTAAAGTTCTACTGAAAAGTGTTCCAGTCAACATAAAGGATCGTATGTGGTTCCAACATGATGAGCGCCTCGGTAATACTTCAGCGCAATGTGCGAAGTGCATTGGATGTTGTATAATCCAGGCGATGGATTTGTGGGGTGGTCCAGAATACGCAAATGCCCGCCTGACCTCTCCTGCCTATATTTCTTCCCTCTCCAGCCATGAAGAGTTGTTTACGCAAGCCCCATCGACCTGACGAGGCCCTGGTGGTAGAAGCTTCGAAACCGGGAGATGCCTTTCGGGGTGCATTTCTGATGTTCGACATTCCTCCGTCGGCGGTGTGAGGCCTGCATTCTCTTGCTGGTGTAAGTGCTTTTCGAGCAGTTTTTGTGATTCCGCAAGAAAATCATGCGTAAAAATTACTTTCTATATGCCAATATTCATTCAACTTTTCATTTATAATACAGCACCTACGTGTACATCAAAATGGTTTCTTTCTTACCTTTGAGCAGAGAAGCTGCTCATGTCTTTATTATGCATACCTTTAAAATTTTGTCATCCCTATCTCTGTTTACTTTACGTGTAGGAGGTAGTAGTTAAGCTGCCTGGTCTACGACACCAAAGTTCTACGACACCATGATCGGGGAATAACTGAATCTGTTCAGAGAGAAGGGAGTTTCAAATTTCACCTCCCGAACACAATTCCGTTTAGGGCCATTTAACTACACCCCCCAACGATTCAAATTTTAAGCTCAAAATTTAAGTTTAATTTTAAATTTTTGAAATTATTTAATGTGATTCAAATAACGTTAAAAATAATAGTTGTTCGTTACTCCAAAATCTAAGGAGCCCCTCTATCGACATTTTGAGATTTATCTTTAAAATTTATTTTCTAGAAAATATTGACAAAAGAATAATTTAGCGAAAAACCGCCAACGAATCGACCCATTTTTCTGTTTTATAATCATTTGAAATTTCTGAATCCTAAATTTTAATGGTAATTCCATTCCTTCTGGAAGACGTTTGGGACCCTAAAGTTTCCTATTTACTATCGCGTTTGTCTTGTTGTGTACTCATCACCCCCTAAAGTTTTAACGCAGAGTTTAGATGCACCCTGTATATATATGTATACAGATTTGCGTAACTAAATCCTTTGAATCCCCTAGTTCCAATGACCTTTCTAAGTTATTCTGCTTATGAGATTAGTATCATATTTAAATATCCTGGCTAGAGTTTCATTAAAAGGAAATAACAAAATAAATTTTATTTTCAAATGTAATTCTATTTTCAGTAAACATCGAAGTTAAACTTAAATAGTCTCTTTTGTTAGAATGCAATTATTGCAATTATATTGGTATTTTTTCTAGTATATATTGATTTACCTCATACTACTATTACTGATTTACCACTATTTAAAAATATATACGCTGCTTTATTCTTTTATTCTTGGAGAGAATTTTCCTTTTTTTTTGTATTATAAATTACTTAAGCTTTTCAGAGCATAAGTCTACCGAAATATCAACCATTGTAAAATTATTTTACATCTTGTTGTGGCTTATATAGAACAGAGCGAGTGCCTCTTAGTGATTGTTTAGGCGATGTCTACTCATTGACACACACACACACACACACACACACACACACACACACACACACACACACACACACACACACACACACACAACACCAACAACACACACACACACACACACACACACACACACACACACACACACACACACACACACACACACACACACACACACACACACACACACACACACACACACACACACACACACACACACAAGCAAGCCAAAAATATGAGAAAATAAGCAAATTATTGTCAAATTGAGCAATCTATCTTTAGCTATAAAATTCTTGTTTAGAAAATTCCATTTTTTTTATTTTAGTGTTGTTTTTTTATTTTAGCCAACTTGCAATTCACAGCTCTTCTACTAAGGCTTCTTATTTCCCCATACCTTGTTTCTCTCTCTATCTCTTATCATTCATGAAAATCTTTCTTTTAACTGAACTTTATACTTCATTTGCACCGAGTACACACGGAGCACACACACACAAGTGCTCGTTAAATAAGTGGGTATGAAAGTCCTGTGGGTAGTCGCAGCAGAAATCATGGAGGTAAGGGTGCTGGAGAATGTTTCCCTCCCCTCTAGCCCATACTTAAATTGTGGAGATGGAGATAGGTGGTTTCGCCATCTGTCGTGCAGAAGTCCAACCAGTCCTGTGACTCTGGCAATCCTTTCTTCCCTTCCCTTCTTGAAAGTATATATAACACCTCAACAACTTCATTTTGAAAGAGCTACTTTATTGTATTTTAACGTCGGATTTCGAAGTAACACGAGGTCTAGTAGCAACGGACTTCGTAATGTTGAACCATTGCCAAATGACAAGAAGGACACCTATGTTGGTATCTTCCTTGCACTCCAAACTTCCAACTTGAGGACCTTGAGCCTTGAAAGCTTTTAAAGTACATCAATCCTTCCACATGGCAGGTGCAGTCACAGTAGCCTAATGATCATAGGCTACTGTATGCATCTTAAATTAGTCGAACTCCAAGTTTCCCCCACTGGCGTGGTAAAGAAGTTCGGAAAGGAACTGCCAGCTCTGGGATCGTCCTTGTTAATTGACTGGGGTTCAAAAGTTAACAGGTTCCATCACCAATAGCCTTTATGTTGCTTTGTAGTGCGACGTTGATAAATACTCACTCTACACGGTAGTTCTTTAACGGTACCAGCATTTGAAACCAGAAGCGACTCAGGGTAAAATAAATGTCGGGTACCTGTCTGAAAACATGACCACCCGCCTAACAGGTGTTCACTTTTACAAGAGAGAATTTATTTTTAAAATGTATATATAGCACGGAAATGAATATTCGAGACATAATCATCCTATCTTTACATATATATCTTAACTAAAAACTGTCAGTTTCATGATTACAGCTTGCATTAAAATTTCGAACCTTTTTTTTTTAAGTTCTTTCCTTTCAGAAAGATTTAAATAGTCTTGTCCTTTTAATTTCATTGAAAGTATGTATGAAAGCATTTATGAGAGGTAATTATGTTAAAAGACAAGACAATTACGATAAAAATTCTTTCTAACACACACTCATTTTTTAAGAACAAGTATATTCTTATCTATCAGCAATAATAAAACAAGTTGCGTGTAATCTAACAACCCCCTAATGTAATTAAGGGCTAGCATAAAATATGTGCCTCTGTTAGAGTTTCTCCATCTTCCCAAATAGTCATAAAAATCATAAACGGATGATAAAGAGCATTCAATTGATGTTTCTGTGTTGCAGATACCGTTTAGAAAGCCCCCAAAAGTGCCATCCACTTCCAGTGGGTTTCAAGGAGATATCACACTTTGTTTTAGTGTTCAGTTTACCGAAGAGCTCGTTGCCGTAGAAAGTTTAATCATCTCACATATACAATCACAAATATTGCTCTTGTGATAGACATTTTTTTAAACAGACTTAATGCACTACATGTATTATAATTAATGTGTGTCTTTTAATATACCATGTCTAACGAGCACCTATAGTTAAGTATTAATAACTTATCTTTATAAGTGATAATATCGGGAAATTTAAACTCAGGACAATGTACATCATCCTTTTTTATCTCAATGAAGTTTTACTCCTGATATCAATTCGCTTAAGAAAAAGTACTTATTTAAGTAAGTTTATAAAATGATCATTTCATTAGCCTAATATATATATATATATATATATATATATATATATATATATATATATATATATATATATATATATATATATATATATATATATATGCATATTCAGGTTTAAATTAATGTGGCGGCCTCACAGTGGGTGCTTCCAGTCTGGCGCCTGGAAAGCCGTAAAAATGAAATTGCGCTGAAATGGAAAAAAACAACCTATCATTTGCCAAACCCTATAGGTTTCTAGCCATAAGGAAAACAGTTTCTGCCAAGTACGAATGGAAATATTCTACAATCAGTCGTTTAGATCGGGTTTTTGCTACAAGAAACACACGAGCGTCATTTCTAGTAAGAAGTTCAATCGCTCGGTCTGAAAAGATATTGCAGATTTAAGAGTTTTTCTTTTAAATATTAGGCTGGTATGTCATGGGTAATTAATTTCCTTCATTCTGATTTGAAATTAGGTTCAAGTTTGATTAAAAATTATGCAAAAACATACATATTATTTAGCACACAGCATATAACCCTACCAAACATATATATGGTGGTTTCTGTGTTTAATGGAGTAGGAACTTTTGGAATTGACACGGATTGTGTGTGTGTGATCACAGTAACACTTAAGTCACATAGAGTATATATAGACCTTTAATTTAATAACAAATTTAGATGGTACTACCTGCTACTCCCTAAGTTATGATTATTTCTCAGCGTTAGCCCATGGTATTACTCGGCGTGCCTTATTCAATGTATGGAAGGAAGAGCAAGATACTGGTGTAAAACTTATGTTGTTTTGAGTAATGTTAGGACTACAACGGACTGTGATAAATATGAGGACCAGCAGCAATTAAAATTCTTAGGAAAACGTTGTACCCCTGCCTTTGTTTCAGGGAAAATGGATGAGGTACCATAGAAAAATGAAAAGTTCTCCAAGTCGAATGGATGCGTAGTTGTCGGGGAGTAGATTCGGCATTATATTTTATATTATTTTTGCCGTTCATATATACTAGTGTGGTATATTTTTTTGGTTTATTAAAGCTTATAATAATTACTTTTCCTCTAGAATTATAAACTTTAAAATGGTTTTCTGGTTTGTGTTTCTTCACATTCAAAATACCACTTCTCCTACAGTTATTTACCAATCACTTCCATTTTTCCGTATTTTATATGTAATGTATTGTATCAAAAATTAGGATCCATTTTACTGTAAATTGAATACTTTCAAAAAAAATTAAATGCGGGAAATATTAGGCTTGGTTGAATCTTTGGTTTGGCTTATCTCAACATTTCCTATAAATTTTTTCCTCCAAAACAAATTAAGGTATTGAAAAAATCGATTCCTAAAGGTTTTTTAGGCAATGTATACAATGTTTGCAATGGCCAATCTTTTTCAAAATGAGTAACGAAATATCAATTAAAAAAGGAAACCATAATTTTCAAAAAAATGGCAAGTGTAATTTTTTAAAATTATTTGATCATTATTATTATAGTAATAAATATTTTTTTAAATATTTTGTACACATGATAAATAATGAAAAAAAATAAAAATTTCTTCTGTTTTAAATTTTACCCAATAAATGTTTTTGTTTCCAAACTATATAAAGGAATATTTTATGTGCGGCCCACGAGATTATAATTTTTTTCCGAAGTGGCCCGGGCAGGGTTGATACCCCTGAATTAATCAATTTTTTTTCGCATACATACCGACATCAACGCCACATTCTGTTTTGATACCCGTAAGTTTCTAAGTTGTTTTGTCACTATTTAATTTACAGTCCTTGTATATCAAACTTTCTTTGGTTGATCTTAAGCCCTCATCATTCTCACTCTCGTCTCTTGCTCCTTATAATTCTGAACCGGAGAGTTAAAAATTAATGCACCCTAAACTTCATTTCTTATACCCGGAAATTTTTTTATTTCCTATTTTACATACCTGATGGAAATACCGCTTTCATTATAATGTAATTCCCTTTAAAATGGACCTTTTTCCCCCTCTAGCAGATTTATATGTTTAACTTTAACCGTATCGACGTCATTGCAAATCGTGTTCTTTTTCATTGGTCGACGTCAGAGGCGGTTTAGTATATGTAGGGGTTTTTTTTATGGAATCGGGGGATTCCGAGAGAGAAATATTTTAAATAAATTTAAAAAAATACAACCAATGTGGCTTCTCTTCAGAGTCAAACCACACGTTACCTGCAAATTTCAGGTAACAAAATAGACAGTTAAGATTTATGCAAAGCCTGAGAATTCAAAGTGAATTTAGCCGAATTCTTTCATGTGAAGACAGTCTGCGAGATCTGATTCTTAACTCGTTTGAAAGTACATAATTATGATTTCAGATAAATTTTCAGCTAAAGGCTATTCCAAACAAGTAAAAGGAATTCCGCAATGCTATCAACCTCATATTCCCATTATGACATTCATTAGACATTTAATACTCTCGCTTCGGAAACAATTTTTGAAAATGGCTGCTGTTTCTATCTCTCCGAACAGTGGAAATAGCTTCCGGATACTTACCGGTCGAGATAGTATTAAAATATTTTGTATAGTTACCAGTGTATATAGTTATTACAATGCTTAGTATATAGGCAGGGGTTTGTTAGTGCTATTTTCAGACATTAATCTTTTATTCCTGCTTTTACAATTTCTTGCTGTTATTTATTTACGTATACTTTATTGTTTCGATTGTAAATTGCAAAGCAAAGTGAAGATAGTTTCTTGAAAACTTTTGAAAAAGGGCAACTAATGTATGTTGTAAATATTTAAATTACACGAATAGATTAAATCCTTTAAAATTTTTTTAATCACAAAGTCTTAGAGCAGAATATCAGAATTGCTGTGTGTGTGTGATTAGTGAATGAAAAACCCACTAAATTTATCTATATTGTTTTTAAGTTTATGAGAAATATGGAATTATTGCATAAAACAATATTACTCATTTTTAAAAGGAGCGGTACGTACGCATTATATCAATCGTTTTGGCGACATTATGTGAAACGAAGCACATGGTTGCCAATTCAGCGCGTGCGACACATACGATCTCGGGGTTGCCAACTTGGCGAGTTATCTTAAAGGTTGGTATTATTGCGATAGTACGCAAGTACCAAAGTAACTTCTATAATTTGCTGACTCTTTCAATCGTTCAACGTGGAAAATTTGTATGTTTCATTTGATAATACTCTATTAAGGTATTTCATTCCTAGTGATTCGACAAATTAGAAGATTATTTAATTCTCAGATAATCTATTTCTGTTTCATAAAAGAATTTATGAGTTTTTTTATAAGTTTAAGAGTGGTCTCTTTATTTTTAAGATAAATCTTTAGGACTGCAGTATTTCTGTGATTGTATCTAGTTTACTTGCATTTACTGATTACTACAACTGGTATAGTAACGGCTTCGGAACCAGTGGTTTTTAGATACGAATTTTGATGTTACGTTATGGTATCCGACTACGTTCGGACCCGTGATTTTGCAAAAGCGTATAAATGGATAATATTTATAATATTTAGTATCACTTAGATCAGAAAATGTGTCTAAAATTGTTTTAAGAATATTATTAAAATAAAAAATTATTTAAGTACAATATTTTGACAAAAAAATGAACATAGAATGACCCATTTTCAAAATATTCTCCCTTTTTCGAAAAATTCTTCTATTATAATAATATTTTGTCTGTATATAGCTCAAATTTCTGCACAGAGGCACAACTAGAATGTTTGAAAAATATAACTTGGAAGTGGGTTTATCCATGTTTTACGACAACATAGGGGATTGATTGAATATTAACGTCGCACTGTTCAGCTACACGAGGGCTTTTGGCGACGGACCACGTAATTTTGAACCATGGTCAAGTGACGTGGACGGCACCTGAGCTGGCACCCCCCCTCTCCTAACTACCACACCACACCCCAATGGTAGGACGTTTCAGCTCTCGTCAGATTTAACGTGCATCGCTGCCCTACACGGCGGGTCTTTAGTGGTATTGGGCTCGAACTCGTGACAAGGCAAGCTGCGATCCGATACCTATACCACTCGGCTACCGCAGCCACACAACATAGGGGAGAAATTTTAAGAAAAAAAACGCCGATAATTATATTTCAAATGGTTGTAACTCTGAAAATAATGTGAATTTTTCAAAAAAAAAACATAGTTGAGCCTTTGTACAGGGGTCTGAGCTTTATACAAGCAAAATATTATTATAATAGAAGCATTTTTCACAAAAAGAGAACATTTTGAAAAAAGGTTATTCTAAGTTAATTTTTTGCCAAAATGTTGTATTTAAATAATTTTTTTTGTCCAAATGTCAAAAAACAATTTTATATATGTATTCTAATCTAAGTGACACTAAGTATCATGAATATTATCCATTTATGCGCCTTTTTAAAATCACGGTTCCGAACGTAGTCAGATACCTTAAGTATTCGATTAGAGAATCTACTATTTAGTGATTTGTAATTCATCTACATTACATTACATTAAATTTGATGGTTATAAACTAATTTTCCGATGGAATTTTAGAAATACATGCCATATGAGATGACAATTCAAATATTGTTTTTTTCATGTATGTTTGAAAAGTAGAGACACCACATTTAACAGATACTGTGTAGAGTCGGATTCCGAGTTAACGAACCTATATTTAACGAACTTTTCTCTTTTCCCGATTAAAGTGAAGGCAAAACACCCTTATTTAACTAATAATATATATAAATCCCGAAGTAAAGAATTATTTCAGCAATTGGAAATTTTTTTTTTTTTCTGGATTTTTAATGACATATTTTTGTCCCGCACAAAAAAACACTTTTCTTGTAAGCAACAGATTTAAACGGGATATGGTGACGACCATTATTAGACTTTACGAATGCAGATGTGTCATCAGTGTAACTTATCGTATGAATCTTGAGTAGGATAGGAAGTTTCTTTCTTATTTCCTTCTTATTCATTTCTTTTTAAAAATTTTAACGATTATGATATATTTGATAAGAGACTGTTTATCTCTGTTCAACTGAAGTTGAAGAAATTGGTGATTGGTGGGGCAATGGAAAAGATTCTAATGCGGGAAATTTAAAAGAAACCTTTATAAAAACCCCACCATTTTCTAATGTCTTACATTTTTGGAAACTGTGAAGACACACCTCTATTTACGCAGCATGTGCAAAGGATGTAGTACTTTCTTCTTTGCTTAGAGTCGAAAAAGAATTCTTCGAGTCAAGAATCAAAAACAATTTTCAAAAACATCTCTTAGTCAGTATATAGAACTTTCCAATTAATTGGGGCAAATAATTTAATAAAAGACGTCGAACTCTATATAAGAAGCCCAAACCCGAAAAAAATTGTTTTAGGAAAAAATTTGTTATATAGCGTTCATCTTTTTACTGATTTAAAACCACATAAAAAAAATTTTAAATTATAAACACTATATATTAAAAAAAAAAAAATCCAAAACCTTTTTTAAAAATTTAAAATATGTTTATTTTATATATTTCCCCCAAAAAAAAAAAGAAATACTGAGTAAAAAAAAAAAAAGAATGTCAAAAACACTGTATTTTTAATATTAAGAAAAAAAAATTTTATACAAAAAATTTAAAGAATTTTTTAAAGGGCATTTTTTTTATATAGTTTAAAGTATACAGGTAATATTAAACATCACACATTATTTAATAATTAGAACACGGGGACAAGGGACAACTCTACTGAGGGTGAAAGAGGATGTCGAGGATGTTTCTAGTGAACTGGGCAGTGGGGGTTAAAGGTTGCACTTTTTGGATGAAACGTTCACAACACTATTGCTCTCGGCGAGTTAGGATTTAATAAAACCAGTTCACAAGATTTATGACCACCATAAAATGTGTTAAAGAGAGAATAACTTGACATTTTTTTTCCAGAAATACTTTAAAAAAAAGGAGAACAAAACCTGAAGAAAGAAAAAGTTCGTTATGTAGAAAATGCACTTCGTTATAGAGAGGTTATTTTACGAAAAAAATCTTGAATGTTCAAGGTTCCAGGAAAAAAATTCGCTATATAGAAAAAATCGCAATATAGAGGTTCGTAATATGGAGGTTCGACTGTACTTTTCAAATCTGTAATAAGAGTCTACCTTTTTTCCAAAAATTTCAGAGATTTTTGCATAGCCAGATTATATAGAGGCCCACATTTATTATTATTTATTACCCATATTTATGTCGCAAAATACAGGTTCGTTATATAGAGGTTGGACTGTATTTTTAGCAGTTGAGTAAAAAGTGCGTAATATTTAGCTATGGATATATTTCTTGTGTAGTTACCTATAGAATTTCCTAAAGGTAAATGCAAAAAAGTTGTATTGTTTTGGACCGAATTAACGAGCGAAATGTTCAGTCCGAATGAATTCGTTAAATCGGGGTCCGACTGAATATATATACATCTTTAGTACTGCTTTATTATTTTAGTATTATTTTAGTACTGCTTTATTATTTTAGTATTATTTTAGTACTGCTTTATTATTACACTTCATATTATATTCATAAACATATTTTCATATTGCCATTTATAGTTAAACTTTCTCTTACAGGCATTTATTATCAAATTATGTAACCAAAATTAAGCTCTTTGCAACATTCTCTGATATATTACTTTATCTTTACTTTTAGTGGTGTAACAAACAGTGATACATCTCAATTTACACTATCATAACAAGCTTGCAGATATGAATCCAAAAAATATAGCCTGACAGCTCAAAAATAACACTTGCTTAAGATTTATTAGTTTTTGACTTGAAATTAAGATAAAATGTGCTCTCTCAGTTTTAAAAATAATATTGATAACGCGGGGAGTTTCATCTTTAGTGAAAATCTTTTTATTTTTCCAAATCTCTTCTCTTAAAATATTCGCAAATAACGTAATTTATTATTCTTTTATTTATATGCAGTTTTCAACCAATGGGAGACCATAGCACTGAATTTCTTTTCACGAACCAAGTTATGAGTTGTAATAGATTTAATTGCAAAATTTGTTTTATTGCGGTTCAGTACACTGATTACGTTCATCATATTTTCCCGAGAACTATTTATGTTGTTGTGAATAACGGATTCATTACATTTCACTTAGCGAGCAATTATTTATTTCTTATATAGAATTAATTTTATCAGTTTTTAAAGAGATCCTGGTGACGGTATGTTATACAATTCTTTCAACTGAAAATCTCTTATACTATAAGTCATATGCAACAAAAAGACACTAAAAATGCTTATGTATATAACGCTTTCTTCAACCAATTCTTCATTGTAGCAGTTTCATAATATTCTTACAAGCTTCCAAAAATAGAGCTATATGCATGTTTGTGCGTGTTTATGTGTGTGTATATTGCTACGGGATTAATCTCTCAAAGGCATGATATAGTCCACACAATTCACACTCTTTCGAAATAAATTAGATTTACTCTGAGGCTCTTTTTTGTAAGAGGAAGTAACCAACACACCCGTGAAAATCAGCACAGTTGCATAGATTCAAAGATCATACGAACACTGAACACTGAAGTTCAAATCCATGATCACAATTTTACATACGGCAAATGAAACGCTCAAATCGCTGTCCAATTTTTAACCCAAAAGTTGCTTCCCTGTATCATCCTTGTATATGCTGGAAAGAACCTTTTAGGACATGGATGGCGAACTTTTATGGATCAACGTGCCATTTTTTATAAGGAATTGTTTAATGAGGTATAGACGTGCCATGAATAATTTTGATTAATGGTTATTAGGAAAATAATAAAAAACTAAATACTTACAACTCAAAACTCTTTATTTACTACGAAAATAAATACGAAAATATTTACTACGAAACTCTTTATTTACTACTTTTGCAATGTATAATAGTAAATGTTTTAGTTTTATACATGTAATGCAAAAAAAGTAACATTAGTGTGACTTCTGTTTTTGCAGATTGGATGACACAAATAACTTATATTAGAATTGTAAGATGTTACTTTTAGCAGAATACATGTTAAATTGGATTTATGATTAAAAAAGCATGAGCCAGCTTCTTCAAAGAGTTAAATGTGTGTGTCTGGAATCCATTTTACAGACGATGTTGTACATACAACTGTTCCAAAACATAAAACACACATAGCTTTGTCGCCTTTATTGATCATGCCATGTTTCTCTCGGACCAAAAAGTTTGAAATTCTCTGTTACACTTACTATTTTGTACTTGTTGGTTTTTTGCTGAACTAGCCATGCTAAATAATGGTTAAAAAACGTAAATATAATAGAAACAAACTTTAAAATACAGTTGTGTCAATGAAATTTACTGTGCTATGCGTATACTAACTTAAGGTACTTAAGGAACCGTGATTTTGCAAAAGCGTATAAATGGATAATATTTGTGATATTTAGTGTCACTTAGATTAGAAAATGTATATAAAGTTGTTTTATATAAGAATATTATTACAAAAAAAATTATTTAAGTAGAATATTTTGACAAAAAATGAAAATAGAATGACCCACATTTTCAAAATATTCTTCTTTTGTGAAAAATGCTTCTATTCTAATATTTTACCTGTATATAGCTCAGACCTCTCTACAGAGGATCAACAAGAATTTTTGAAATATATAACTTAGAAATGGGTTTATCCATATTTTACGACATCAGAGGGGAGCAATTTTAAGAAAAAAAATGCCGATAATTATTTCAATGGGTGGTAACTCTGCAAATAATGTGAATTTTTCAAAAATCCTAGTTCAGACTCTCTGGAGAAGTTTTTACTGTACATAAGCGCGCGAAATATTATTTTAGAAGCATTTTTTTATAAAAGGAGAACATTTTAAAAAACGATTATTCTAAGTTAATTTTTTGTCAAAATATTGTATTTAAATAAATTTTTTTTGTCAAAATGTCCTTAAAACAGTTTTATAAATATCTTCTAATCTAAGGGACACTAAATATCATGAAAATTATCCATTTATGCGCTTTTTTAAAAATCACGGTTTCGTACGTAGTCGGATACCTTAACATCATTAGTAGTTGTAGACCACGCCGTAACCAGTAAGAATATAACGAACGAAAGTGTTCTCCGACGCACCGCCACCAATCACTCTCGCGCGTTTGATCATAATACTTCATAGTAAACTTTATTAATTTGAACTAAATTGCAACCGCTTGGATCGAAGGCGTGCTCAAAACACTGTGTGGTGTGCCATTTATGGCACGCGTTATTTTTGCCCCCCATCCCTGTCTTAGGAACTTCTAAATTTTCTTCCGGTTATATAAACATCGTGGAACCTTCTGTTATTAAGATAATATCCGTATAGTTTTGTTGGGAAATTTGAAGGAATGGGTGACATTTGCGACTAAATGCTCTAATCTTTCATCAAGGGACTAAATGTCCTAATCTTTCATTAATGAAGAACCTGTTTTCTTTCAGCCACAACTTCTTTTTTGGGAGATGGGAGAGTAGCGAATACATTTTTTTCAGTAATATGCACGCACACCTAAAAGAACATTAAATTAGGAACACGTGATTTCATGAGAAAACATGTAATTGATTTTGAATAGGTATATTTAAAATCCTAAAATTTTTCTAATGGTTTTTCAGACGCAATATAAAAGTTTCTGATCTAAAAATAAGAGGAATGAAATTGTTATGTACAAGAGTAATATATATAATTTGTTTTCTTGGTTGGATTGAATAAAAAAATCTCGTGAATAAAATCCGTTAGAAATGAAAGAAGAAAACTTTTGCTTACTATACAATACACTAGTAAATGATGCAGGTGTTTTTATAATGCATTTTGGCTTCAAGAATCGTGATCCACTAAAATATATTTGTGTATTTTCTTTTGAGTCAAATATAATTCCCTTAATATCTATATTTATTTTTCATGTAATAAATATTATAATAAAAAGGTTTTGTTGATGAAATATAATACATAAGCTTTTTGACGTCTTTTTTGAATGTGGTGTACCAAATTTACTCTAGCATTATATGTACTTTAGTTTTTAAAAGTACACTCTTGGAAAAGAATGTTAAAATATGTAGGGAGTTACATAATAGTAAAAAATTATGTTTGAAATTAAATTTTATAATGAATTATGTTATAAAGTGACAGAAATTTACTAATTAAGTTTTGCCTGGACAGTTTTTTAATGTAACATGCTAAAAATAAATTGAATAATTCACTTTTATAGGGAGATGACTATATATATATATATATATATAAATATTTGTGAAGTTCTAATACAAAGGAATCTCAAACATAAAGTCTCATTACAAAATTATCCCGTTATTATACGAGATTCCAACTGAAAAAAATAAGAATAATATTTATTTTTGTTCCTTACGTATATTAGTAAGAACATCATATTAAATTGAAACAATAATAAAATTCAGGAAATTTTAAAAATTTAAATGTTTTTTTTTTCTGCAATTCTTTGGTTTTAATGTTCCAATAAAGATAATTATATTCCTAGATTTGATCTATAATAACAGTAGTGAGATATCATGATGATTACGATATAAATATCGGTAAAGATTGTCAAGAGGAGTACATTAAGTGTCTTTTTGTTCTATGAGATATTAAAATACCTGAATTACGATTTTTGTCTATTTCCATTGGAAAAAAAATCTATCTGAAGGAATTTAGGGTTGACATATATATTTTTCCGAATATCTATACACCAACGATTATATATTTATAACAATAAATTTATTTATGTTTTTAAGAGTTCGATTTCGATACGATAAAATTTGATTAAAATCAGTTTCTGATACCATACTTGAACACATTTCTACATTTACTTGCGAATATAGAAAATATTAATTGTATTAATTATTTATTTTATTGCCATCGAGAAAGATTGCATTCATATTGCAATTATTTTTCATTATTTTTTTTGTGGGTGGCACTTTTAAAAGTTATTTAGAGAAATTATTTAAAATTTATAAATTTTGAGGATTTCTTTTAAAGAAATATTTAGACTAAAACATATGCACAAATCGTTTGCCTTTCAGAAATCTAATCACGTTGAAAATGGATCTGTAAAAATTCGTCTGTGGGATAAATAGTTATTTAATTGTTTGAATAATTATTATTTGTTTCATGATTTTCGAAAATATGTAACTGGCAACGAAACTTTTATTCTACTTATTGCTGTTTTAGGATTAATTAGTTCGTTTGTGTTAGCTGAGAGCGAGGCCGAGGTTCAATTTATGTTCCTTCGTAACGATTGCATTTAATTCTTCTATTAGGATTACCATCAAGCCCATTGGAAAAGGTAAATAATTTTCAAATATTTATTAAATTGATTTTATTACAATAAGTAGTACCAAATCCTATTTTATTTGACATCCTTTTTTAATAATAAATTTCAAACTTGAATTCGAATTTTGAAAGCAGCGAGATTAGATTAATTTTTTAGTAAACACAAATTATTATTCTTAGAGATTATTTTGAAAGATACATTTTAATTGAATTAAAAGATTACATTTATTGTGATATATGACACACAATTTTCATTTTTATTAAGCGCGAATTCGTGCCTTGTATCCTACCTAATATGCTATTAGTATATTCAGTATTTCTGTAAAAATAAAAATCTTCGTTTTATTTAACTTCAAAATTAATATGAACATATTATGTTTTATATTGTTTTAGCTAATAAAATTTTCTGTCCTGAGAGAGAAACTTTCATCATAATTTAAAATTTATTAAAATGTGAACTGCATTAGAGCGCGAAAAGCCAGAGACTGTACATCTAGCTGCAAAAAGTCCTTTCCTTACAGAATACAATTATATAAAAAGTATTTGTTGACTGAACAAGAAAAAATTTCGAATGTTTTTGGGCATTTATTATTTTAAAGAAAAATTCGTAAATTTGAAAATAGTTGCTTTAGTGGAATGGTAGTATTCGTGTTATTTAAAAAATTATGACTGCCTTAGAGAACTTTTTAGCAAGTTTTTATATATGTTTGTAACATTTACTTTAGTGATATATGTTTGTTATTAATTTTACTTCCTTAAATCCTTTTTAAAACCATTTTATAAGCTTCACGGCATGTAACGGAATCTTAGAAATCGTATTTTATAAACTTTAAAATGTCAGATTAATTCGAAATTTTGCTCACTTGTCCAGGAAAGATAACTGTTCAATAATTTATAATTTTGTTCCATTGTTATGATCAGGGTTATCAGGATTAACGGTTTCCCATTTTCAGATTCCATCCCACATCTGGAGACTAATTTCAGATCCCATTTCCAGATTCGGGGAATAATTCCAGAATTGCCGACTAAAAGAATAAGTTACAACTGAATTCGATTAACTATAAAAAGGTGTTTTTTTTAGTTTTTTTTAACTATAATTTATTTCTGTTTAGTTTTAGTATGATGCAGGAATTTTAATTAATTCATCTTTATGATTTGTACGTTTTTTTAAAAAAATATTTTAAATTTTTACATAAAAGGAAACAGAATTTGTCTAGCTGATAATAGATGGTGACAGTGAGTTATCTCTACAAGAAAAACTTTCTAAAAATGTTTGACTTAAAAAAAGGCCGCGTGGGAAGAATCTTTACGCATGAAATGTTTTTTAATGTATGAGTATAACAAACAAAAAAAAAGGCTCACATTTAAAGATGTTATTTCCAAAACGAAGAATTCATTTTTAAAATGCATGTTAAATAAACATTTTATGCATCTATTTAACATGCATCAATATAAAAAAGTAAACTATTCTACATTATATATAAGAAAGAAAATAAGACTCTTCAATGAATGGTCAATCTTCTTTATATGAAAGTGAATATATTTGTTTGCTTGTTTATTTATATGTTATACGAATGCATATCATTGATCATATTGTTCCAAAATTTCTAGGAAGCTTTGCTGACATTTTGAAGAAATTGTTAACATTATATGTAGTCAAAAAAAACATTCAAAATTATTTTTGATCGATGTTGCAGTTATGGATAGGAGGCAACTTGGCAAAATTAAAAAGGCCTTATTTTGGTTTTTTAAAATTCACATATGAGAAATTCGGATATCTTTCAGCAATAAATTTGTTTTTAATGAAAATAACTTCTTTTTTTTAGTTTTAAGATTTGTGATCTCATTTTGTTTTCGGCAACAATTTCATGATGAAAATTTAAAAAAGTTTGAAAATCAAGTCTATTTGTATTGACTGAATCGGCTGTTTTTTTTTTAAATTCAGAAGGGAAAGAAAAATCTGGTCGGTACTGAAAAACCACTTTTAGT
Organism: Trichonephila inaurata madagascariensis; assembly: GCA_019973955.1. Taxonomy (NCBI): domain Eukaryota; kingdom Metazoa; phylum Arthropoda; class Arachnida; order Araneae; family Nephilidae; genus Trichonephila; species Trichonephila inaurata. The sequence goes on along the minus strand of BMAV01006561.1, from coordinate 96,094 downwards.
TGTAGAAACACAGACAATAATCCCGTGTATGTGATACAAAAAAATCTGTGAATCCTCACCACACATGAAAAAGTGGAAAATATTGTGTATTCAAAAGCGAATTCTTGAAATTTTTTATTGAAATTAATAAATTTTTTTTACTTACCAATTATGAATAAAATAATTTTTTTTGAATTCTGTGCCTTACATATTTTGCTGTCTCTTTCATTTTTATTGTATCAGTTTCTATAGATGGAGCCAGAGAAACACCAAGTATTTCAGCTATATTTAAAAAATAAACGTTGCTATTTTGTTTAAGAAATTATTCTTTCATTCTTCGAGTCTAACTTGTAGTTGAGTTAAAATTATATTAAAAATGCTATTTAAAAAGTGGAATTTCATAAAATTTTTTCCTTCTTTCCTCTCGCTTGTATTATTTTTTCATTTCACTCATGCGAACGAACAAAGCAGCTAGTTATAATGAAATATAACAAAAATGTAATAAGAGTTCATGCAGAGCAAACAGCACAAATTGAAAGTGTCTGTTAATATTTTAAAAAGTCTTTTGCGGATTTTTCTAGTGAAAATGAGTACAAAATAAAATTATTTTGAAATTTAGGAAGAAATTCGTTAAATAAAAACTTTTAAACTCTTTCACCTCGTGGAATTTCTTCGTACAATAAGATTTACAGAGAGATCAACAGTGAGCGACGAATTTAATCTTTTGGATAAAACTACCATTTTCGGTGCATGATTCCAAGTTATGTCTTTGTTTCACGCTTTGCGAGATTCTTCACTGTGAAATGGTAAAAGCATTTTAAGGAAACTAGTAAAATGTTTAACTGTTTCATATCGCTTAAAGCTTTCTCGTTTATGACCGAGTTACTTTGAAAACAAATTAAAATTAAACCTTTTTAGCGGACACTTTATGAGTTTTGTTGATGAAATTCTTCTTAGTCTCACGGATGAGGGATAAAGTCACATTGTGAGAATTCATTTTTCTTTCCTTCTCATAAAAGATGCAAAAGGCTTGCTTTCTAATTAGTAATTCAACAATTGTGAATTAAGTAATTCAACAATTCTTTCCGTCGCTTGAAAAGTAGTAAAAATGTAGCTTTCTTATTAAATATTTGTTAAGTTATTCGAATAAGCATGTTTACGAATACCAAGCACAAACAACCCATATTTATGTATATATTTCTATTGGCTTGAAGAATACTGCTAAAGAAATTAGGGGAGTACATGGTTTAATGAAATTATGCAAATATTTCTTCTTATAACTAACATAAAACAAAACATTCATTGTTTAAAGTGTAGAATAAAACAGAAGAAAAAAACTTGATACGCAAATTAACATGATGACATCAAAAACCAGGAAACATTATAAGTGGAGAAATCGCGATTTAGTAAAAACTATTGTTTTTCTTGTCTCAGTCATGAAATTCAATCTTTCGGCTGATATTTTCAGAAAAGGTGACTGGAAAATGTTATGACAACGTGATCTACCGAAATCCCTGGCTTGGAGTATTATTTTGAGACTGGAATGTTCGACGTCGAACAGGCCAAGGTCGTTCACGTGCTTCCACTGTAAATAATGACCGATACATTCTGATATCGGCTCATCGTGACAGAATAGTCCATTGACTTCGGTGCAAAGACAGTTTCTTTTGGCAACAAGACGAAAGGTCTCAAGCCAAACAATCCAAAATAGGCTTCATGAGGGTGAACTGTATGCACATAAGCCAATGGTGTATATTCCTTTTGAGAGCCAGACACCATGACGCACGAAGAAAGTAGGCTGCTGAACATCAAGATCGGATGCAAAATTATTAGAGTCAAGCGCTGTCTACAGACGAGTCCCAATTGAGTTTAGAGTATGATATCACACGTGTTTAGGAATGTCGAGAGAGGGGCACTCGAAATATAATCTATATCGTTCATGGTATGGTCTGGAATCTTCATAGGTGGACGAACTGACCTTGCATATTATTCGGAAGGAAATATGGACGGCTCAAAGATATGCAGCCGAGATCTTGAGACACTTTGTGTCGTACTTTACATTGCTTGGTGATTTTTTAAAATTTTAATGCAGGATAATTCTAGACTTTATACGCGGCTCTTCTTGTGGAAGCATTATTGAATCTGAAACAATACAACGTAGGGAGTGGTCACCATGCTCTTCTGATCTTAACCCTATCAAGAATGTTTGGGACACATTCTGGATGACGCTTTGCCGCGAGATCAAGGTCTCTTGTTACTGTCCAAGACTTGGAGATCGCCCTTCGTCTAGAGTGGAGTATTCCCCAAAGTTATATCGATAGTCTCATCACATCCGTGCTAAGCAAATGCACGACAGTCTTAGGAGTTTGGAGGGACACACGTTATGTAAAAACCTTTCATTTCTAAACAATGAGTTTTTTGTCATTTATATGTAATCTAATTGTTGCCCTGAAACGTCATTTCATGTTCTTTATACCATTCCAAAGAATTTAGGTTTCCATACAAACGTTTTTTGCTTCTTTTTTTCTGAATTGCATTTTGTTACACCCATACTCTCTATTTCATGCCCATGTATGGCTCTTGTGCAAAGGTTTCTTCACTTTTTTGCTTGTTCCTGCAATTTTTTTGATCAGAGTATATTTTTGAATTAATTTTTATTTAAATTCCAGATAAATTTTGTAATGCTTTAAATTGAAAATTGTTCGCAAAACAAATTACCTCAATTAAAAATTTATTTAAAGAACAACTTTGTCAAAAAGCAGGAAAATAATATAAATATTTCAGTTTCTAGAAGTTCTTAACTATACCACAAGAATTCTCAAATAATTGCAATACGAAACAAGCTATCAAGGTATATAACAACTCCAGAGAGTTATTAAGCGGCGATGAAAATGTTTCCCACATCCGAGCTTCTGAAATCCCACAACAGTCATTATATATATAAAAGGGTGATTGATTGAACATTTCTGCGTTGCATAAGCGAAAACCATCTCAAAGGACCAATATACTTCTTGTGGTTTCCAAGAGCAATATGCTTTGCTATATTGTTCAATTTACCGAATAGTTTATTAAAGGGAATAAAAAAAACAATCTTAATTTTAATCATCTAACAGCTGGTTAATAACTACTAACTTAAATTTGTCGTAATTTTGTTATCTCGTGCCATCTCTTTTTTCCATTTGAAACTCTTAACCTTTTAAATAAGTGTATTCATTAAATTTCCTTCTAAAGTAATATTTTTTAAAGGCAGATTTTATTTTTGTTTTTATAAACTAGTATATCATTTAATATTTTTCGATTATCTCCCCAGATAGTTAAAAACTAGTTATTTACCAATTTTAATCAACCGCTGAAATATTCTTTCATAAATAGTGTTAATTTTGAAATATCTGGAACTTTTCAAATGCTTTATGAAAATATTGAAGATAAATAAAGATATTCTTTTTCATTATTTTTTACAGTTCTGAATATATTGTATTCTGCTAATAGGAATTGAAGAACATTTTGTACTTTCTTAGAGGAACAATATTAGAACCAGTTTTCTTTTCCACTAGTAGGGTTACACTTATAAGATAATATTAGTTTGCATGTTTTGGATATGCTGCCGATCTTACTTCTTGAATTAATCATAAATAGACTGTGTGTAACTTTTTAAATGTCATATATATATATACATATATATATATTCTGTTATTTAAGAAAGCTTTTAAAAATATTTTACCCCCCTGTGTATCCTATTCCTATTTTCTAATGTTTCAAAATTGTATTTTTTATGTTTACTGTTCATCACATTTTATTGTGATATTTTCTTTGATTTGCGATGCTTTTTTCTCATTTGAAACAAATTTTTATTAATACTTGTCTTCATAAAAAAAGGAATGAAAATTAGTTTTAATTGAATTTATTATCCATATTTTAACTTTACTCATATCGATGGAGAGGAAAAACATATTCTAATATATTAATAAATATTTTCTCATATTTACTAAACTAACTTTTTATTTACAAGCTATTTTATTTTTCATTCTTGGATTCTTACAAAGAACATCATATTATTAAAGAGCAGAAAACTAAAAAAAGTTGTAAAATATAGAGTTTCCTCTAAAGTTAAAACTTTTTGAATTGTATTAGTTCAAATTATTGTTTCTTTTTACATCCCATAAATGACATACATTCTACTATACACAGAATATGTATGTATGTATGAAAGCACTAGGAGTCATATTTCCCAATTTCTCATTTTCAATCCGCTCTCTGTGATATATTATCAACACTTTTCATGGTAATGGTTATTATTCTGACGTTATTAAGCTAGCTTCATTTCTCTGGATGTTTATGATTTTTCGTGGATCTCGTTCGCGTTCTGGCTGAAGTTGAGACTGAAAATGATCCTTCCAGATTTTGCTTCGTCTTTCGAAAAACTTTTATTTCATTTGATCCCAATATTTCTTTTTCATAGGGAAAACAAAGGCTCAAGATGTTTTAAACATCGTTAATATTTACATTTTCAGAAATGATTTAGGTCTAGCAGTATAAAAAAGTCGTTGAAATTGATATGTATAGCTTATACACTGCAATGTCTCCACTTTTATACATGTGATCACCAAATTTGAAATAAGGTAAGCTGAAATAAACTTGACGTGAAATTTTCACTTCTTGAAGAGTCAAGTATTCGATTTTATAAATTTGCAGGCAAGAAAAAAAAAAAAACTTCGATAACAAGCATTTTAAATTGTTTTACAAATTCTTTTTCAACTGAGTTTACTTTTCTGCTTATAAACATTAAAAACAGCAGCAAAATATTTTAGCTACACAAGTTGCCTGATGGATAAACTTTATATTGTTAAAATGTGAAAAGAATTATGCTTTTAATTTATATGAATTTATCACATTTACATAACTTTAAAAAAGACATGTGTACTTAACTTTTGAGAAATTTAGATACTCTCTAAAAATTTCTTTAAGATAAAATATGTATTATATACTCAAAGTCAACGGGCTGAGCAAAGTTTAAACTTTCTAAACAAAGTTGATTTCAAATCATCTCTATTTCATACCAGATAGTACACTAATATGTATGATAGACCCGTCATGAATTTTGAGAGAAAGTCATCCTCCTTCAAATCTTTCAGATAGTTCAACAGTTCCTTTACCTGTATATTTTCCATGTAAAGCAAGAGCTGCGGGAAATGATTCGATTTCTCAGTTGAATCTGCATATGATTATGATTTTAGAGAAACTTTAAGCCAGACACACTTATACAAATTGAACAAATCCAGTAATGCTACCAGATTTACATTTCCGTCATCATATTAAATGTTTCAATACTTTTTCTTCTGAAGTGTATTTTGAAAATGGGAGTTATTTCTGTATATTTTAAACAATTGCAAATAACTTCGGCATACTTTTTTTTCAATTCAGTTTTAGAGTTTTCAGTAATTCACAATTTAATTGTAGATATAGATAATAATTGTTGATATAAATAAGGCAAGCGAAATAAATTTGATGTGAAATTTTCACTTCTTGAAGAGTCAATTATTCGATTTTATAAACTCGTGCAGACAAGAAAAAAAAAATAGAAATTTCGATAACAAGCATTTTAAATTGTTTCAAAAATTCTTTTCCAACTGAGTTCGCTTTTCTGCTTATAAAAATTAAAAACAACAGCAAAATATTTTAGCTACACAAGTTGCCCGATGGATAAATTTTATATTGTTAAAATGTGAAAAGAATTATGCTTTTAATTCATATAAATTTATAATTTATATAACTTTAAAAAAGACATGTACTTAATATTTTTGAGAAATTTAGATACTCTCTAAAAATTTCTTTAAGATAAAATATGTATTACATACTCAAAGTCAATGGGCTAAGCAAAATGTAAACTTTCTGAACAAAGTTGATTTCAAATCATCTCTATTTCATACCAGATAGTACACAAATATGTATATATGACAGACCCGTCGTGAATTTTGAGAGAAAGTCATCCTCCTTGAAATCTTCCAGATAGTAATTAATTTTAAGTAATTTTTTCTTAATACTTTTTATTTTGATGTGTCAGATGTTTTCCCTTGTTATGCAATAAATTGTGATTACAGTAGAAACTGTCTTATTCATCAAACGACTCTTTTTGGTCCCTCTAATTTTTAGTGTTTAATAAAAATGAAATGAAGCTTTTTAATTAATAGAAAGAGTATATCTTATAAAAAATTTTTAAATCAAAAATGAATTATATTCTTTAGTTTTTTCTACAATGATCTTTTATAATAAAATGGTGAAAAATATGCAAATTAGTGCTTGAAAGATTACAAATTTGAAATTTGTGGAGATATGAAGAAATGAATAATAACTTATAAATCGTCTCCTTATCAGTAATAATAATGATTCTATAAAGGTTCAGAAATTTCCTTATGATTGACAGTCAACTACTGCATAAGAATGTGCAACTACTTAGGACACTAAAAGAAGCAACTACTTAAGAATGCAATATCCATAAAATCCGTATGGACGCATTCAGTTCGTCCGTAACATTCAGAAGAGATCAAGATGAACGTGCTTAGCCGTTCATAACGCCTAAGGGTTAACCCTGTCGTTCTCTCCTTTAAAAAATTATCCTACACTAATATTCTATAGCCTATTTGTTCTCAAAAAAATCCATCAAATTTCTTTAGAGCTCAGGTTTTCAAGCTGAGATATGTACACCTCTGGATAGTACTCAGAGATGTTTCAGTGGGTAAGCAAAACATCTTCGTTAACAGTAGATGGTAAAATCCTATCGCAGTGCATTCATGAAAACTACTTGAGCTTTATGCTATCTCGTTATGTATTCTTGAGCATTGAGAATTTATGAAAAGAACAAGAATCTACGTGGGAAAAGCAATATGAAATGTATACAGATTTTCCTTCCACGTTTTTGAATGAACAAATATATGTTAAAAGCATCTATCATAAAAGATACAATTAGGTATTCTTATCAATTCTTTCAGTGACTTCAAAAAGGTACGAATTATGAAGATGTTTCCAAGTACTTTCTCTTGCATGGAATAACGTTTGCATTTTCACAACTATAGATCCTAATTGTCTTTATCACAAACTTTTTCTAGGAAGTAATATGGCAAAATATTCTAGCCATTTCTTCTGCGGTGCTTCTCGACCGTAATGGCGCATCAGATGTTAGAAAAGACTCATGAGAAAGTGAAGGAAGAACTGCAGTTTCTACTCCCCATATAACAGAATTTGTTCTGAAGGGGAGTCAAACTGTTATTGCCTGATTCCCTCTCACTGATTCAACAGATATTGGGCTATATTTTTCTTCACTAACTGTTCTTTCTCTCGCTGATCGTTCCAAGCTTCTTCACTGTTCGATGGTTTGGAAGAATATTGCCAGGACATTTCATTCTCTTTAATGGATTAGGATCTCATGTCGTTTCAGACGATGTCATTAAATGAAGATAGCTAGAAGAGAAATTTATTTTTTCTAAACCATGGGCCTTTCTGACGAAGCCGTGCTTTTTAAAGAGATATTGAGAATAGTGAGACAATTCAGTTGTACCGCATTGTTTTTAAATAATATATAATATCAGAAAATTAGATTAATTTATACAACGAAGGATGCAGTATTAGTCAACGAGATCACAAATTAGCGAATATTTCCTCAATTTATGTTCGCATTTTTTCAATGGAATTCATAAGTGAATTGCTTTATATTTATTTTTTAAAGTCAATTTTAACTGTTTTGGTAACTGAACGTGAAAAAGTTTTTTATGGTTACTTATAGAAAAATGTGCCTGTTAAATAAAGGTTATAGATAAATTAAGTACGATAATTAACAAAAAATACTTTTTCTCTCTCAGTTACCAAAAATGTTAAAATTGACTTTAAATATATATATGGAAGCAATGTAACACCTAAAACTTAAATTTTCTCATGCCTTTTTTACTTCAATCCCTTAGCTACCATGAATTACTAGTGGAAAAATGCTATGAACGGGCAAAATCCCATTGTAACCTCATATGGATACATGACTTATTTAGGCGTACAGCCAATGTAATCAGCACAAAAACATTATAAGGAAGAATTTTTTGAATTGGGGTTGTATAAAATTACAAAAGTTAAGTTACAAAAATCTGAAAAAATATTAAAATTAGAAAAATAAAATTACAAATTTTTGTGATATTACTCGAAATGTTCCTTAAGACAAAAAGCCTTTCCACGTAAGTGTATCGTCATTTATGTTCCATTTCTTCATCTTCTTCATCACAAAGAGATAAACCATATCAGAGTCGCTGTCATACTCATCTGTTTCCGGCAAACATTCTCATTTAGTGTCACTTCCATTGAAATACAAGGATGATGCCATATTGATAAGAAAAAATAAAAAATACAACAAAATTGGTTATACAAACTTTAGATGCGAAACGAAACACGAGAGAACGTGCGCCATAGTCAGCGTTAAAAGGAAAAATGAAATATTCGTCGTGACGTTAAGTCAGTATCCCCAGAAATCTGGGATTTGCGTGTGTGCTAGAAAGCGCAGTCTGGTAGCCAAGAGGTTAAAATTAATTTTTTAGGATCTTATATCGTCAGGATTTAATTGTTAAATTCCTCTTTATTAGCTTAAGCATCTTGATTTGAAAAACATACATAATGATTCAAATATTTAAAAACAGAAAAACAAACAGTTAAAAATAAATACAATATTATTAAAATAATTGCAGTCTTATGCATTGCAATTCATATAAGTTTCCATTCTGGAATTAATCACAGACCGTCAAAAATCGATTTGTAAAGTAATGAAGTAAAATAGCTTTTCCAAGTCTTCAAAGTTTTCCCATTTAGCTAACCTAAAAGCTTGATAACAAATAATAAATCGAATGATAAAATTTGTGGAATGCTATTTAGGACGATTATCAAACACACACTCATGAAACTACTAATATCTTAAATACTTTTAAACCCTCACACTCGAATTAAGTCGCTTTTTGAAAGTATAAAAATACAAAAAAGTTAAATTTTTCCCCAGTAAGTGAGAATGAGCAGCGAGAGAGCCGCCCATTTCCTAAACGCGCCATTTACATACTATCCGAAGAAAGTTTCTGTTAACGCAGCTTGGAGATATCTGCTTGAAAATCTTGTTCGAGGAGAAAAGAAGAGGAAAATACGTGCGATGATTCTAAAATTTCTCTCCCCGCTCGTCTCATTTGCATGGAAAGCGCAGCATCATTACTGAAAACGGCCAAGAAAGCGAAAAAGGAAAAAAAAAGGTTCTCTTGAAATTTTTTCATAGCTTAGGAAAAGGAATTCTCGGTTTTAAGGAATTGGTGGATTAAGAATCCATTTCATTGCAAATATTAACCTTACTTAACTGCGGTTTCCCCGTATCTCTTCAGTTTTAGGAACATTTTTTATATCTTTTTGGTGGTGTATAGTGCAAAATTGGAGACTTGGATCACCCCAACTTGAAGATTGAAGAAACAAGGATTATATGAAATTTGTAGAGTTTTTTATTTTGTAAAAGAAAAATCTTTCTCTTCCTTTTATTCGGCTGGCGTTTAAATTTATCATATGGTCTGTTTTGTATAAAAATTTTGTAAATTTAATTGGAAAGGAATTAAATGTAGATTATATATTCCTTTTTGGATCAAAAATGAATTTATGCTTACTGCAAATTTCATCACTGAAACTTTAATTATTTTGTATAGACACCATTTCATAATAATTTCTTGGCTTTGTATAAATCTTCGATAATCTCTTTCTAGGAAAAAATTCCTTAATAATTTTACAAAACAAATTTGAAAGAAAGGAGAAAATGATTTCATGATTTAATTTATTTGTGATGAAATTTTGTATAAATTTATTTATCAAAGAATGCGAATGCATTTCGTCTTTTCGTGTAATCTTTTTCTTCGTTTGCGGAGATCAAAATTATTAGTAATGTTATTAATAGGGTTAGTAAATTGCTTACGAATATTTTTATTTACAGTCTGTGTATTGCATAGTTTTATGCATAATTGTGTTTTAAAGTCTTTCAGGAAAGTTCATGCAATGAAACTTTAAGCGTGTTCTCCAAAATTGTCTTTCACTTTTCGAAAGATGCGCAGCGTAGGAAATTGTCGAAATACTTGTATGTAACAAGGGTGAAAAAACATACTTGTTTTCTTTTTGCATACATTTATAGGTAGTAGCTTCACTGGTATAATTTAAAGCAGTATTACACATGTACATGTCAAGTTTTTCTCTTAAAAAAGACGAGTGTTATACGGTGAATATACCTAAATCTTTAAAAAAGTACAGTTTTAAAGTTCAGGTAGCGTTATATTCGCCGGTGCCTTAATACGCCGAGATATATGCATCTTCGAAAGCCATCGAAGTAAACAAAGGATCTACTATCATATCAGTTCTTAAGAAAACTTCGGAATCAATATAAAAACGGATTCAATTATGAATTCTTTGCTTGACAGAAGAGATTGTGTTAAAATTTAAGAAACTGAATAGGAGTAAAAAGCAAGTAACTGCTACCAATCGTATTCTTCAAAATGTAAGAAATCTTTTTCGGTAATTTTAAGAAAAGTATAAGCTCTTAATAAATGTGTTTAAAAATATTCAGTACTTTAAAGAGTATTACGCGAGATGAGTTTTAAAACTTCTCTTTCCTTTCATGGAATTTTGTCATGCAATGATATCTGAAATATTTTTAACGAGCAACAGTGCGCAAATGATAGCGTTCCGGATTTGAAACTGTTTCTTACGGTGGCTGATTTTTGGCTATATCTTCATTATGTTAATTTTTGGGAAAATGAAGTGCCGAAAAGTAAAATTTGTTAGGTAAAGGAAGGAAACAATAGAATTGTTTATCATTTCACCCAGCAGAAAATTTTCACTTTTAAAACTGGGTTACTTTTAAAAGAGTTAAAATTGATCTTATCTAGCGTGTGCATATTGTTTGAAACAACCGCATTGAGGTTGTTGGTGTTTAGGAGTTCGAGTAAAGATGAGCCATGACTAGTTCATATTCCACTTTATTATGTCACTAACTTAAATCAAACAACTAAGGGTAGGAAATGCACAACGCAACTAATTATAAGATCAATCACACGGCAAAAGGATACTTAATATGTGAATATAATGTACTTCACTTACTCTTGGAACACTTAAAAGTCTTGAAGTACAATTCACCGTAATTTTCTTATTTGTTGTATGATCTCCGGTCGTTATTATTAAACTCAATTTCAAAATTTATTCGCCAATTAGCAATAATTGACCATCCAGAAGCTACTCATCGACTAGCTCTCGATTAACTTCCCGCACCCAAATGTCCACGCTTAAATATAACAACTCATTTGCATAATTCAAGTCTTCTTCTTCAGGAGAAAGTTTTCAATAGAACATACAGTTAAAAAAGAAATAAATTTACCACAAGAGGATTAGTTGAAGGTTCGCGGATAGACCCATTACAGGTTTGCTTGATGATATTTATTATATTTTTATGGATTTTACAAAAGATGCTACGTTATTAGCGCAGAAACGAATTGGTAACTTAGTGAAATAGAATTTCAAATCTACTTTTGAGCATTTGCAAAATCTTGTTTAAATGATGGAGTAAAACGAATAATACTTTACCAGAGTTTCTAAAATAACGCGTAAGTATTCTATGTAAAAAAATGAATTAAATATCTTAATTGCTGCATTTAAAAATTTATGGATGCATCCGCTATTGCGTTTTAATAGTTATATTCAATAAAAACAATGTTATTATGTATAAGGAATACTACTTTTTACACAAAATAATTATACTTGACGTAACTCTAAATGTTTTTGAAGAATCTTTGAAATCTGAAACGTTCTTACTGCGATTTTATATGATTACTAATGGCTGTCTTTCGCAAAAGCCTAAGAATTAATTGAATAATATTTCTGCTACAAATTTGGAACAAAAATATTTATTTTATTAGAATAATCTATAAACCTCTCATGGGGCTCTCCTTCTTTAGGTGGGTACGGGTGTCACAATCCCTAGGTACCTTAGTGATCTTTTCCTTTTCCCAAGGGGTTTACTATCTTTGGTAAACACGGGTGTCACGACCCCGGGGTACCCCAGTGATCCTTCTCTATTTTCGACCCTCCATCTTGCCATCCAATTTCTCCTTTTCTTCTTTTCCCGTCCAGACCACAGACCTATGAATGTTTGGCGCAGTATAGCCAAAACTGGCTCTTGCGCCATAAAACACGAAACTCATCATCATCATCATCTCATAATCTATGGTAATGGCAGTAAAGATATGCTTTAATATTCTTACCGAGCAATGGGATATATTTCTAAGGTTAAGAGGTTTTTGTATTATGAATTATTGAAATATTTGAATTATAAGAGTTTTACTTGTGTATGTGTCAAACAAACAAAAAAAAGTTATACCTTTGAAAAATTTTTGAGGAAAAAACTTTTTAAATCATATTTCACGGGAATTTTTTTTCTGTAATATAGTATAAAAAAAATGAAAGTATTTTGGAATAAATTTAATAGTTTCTTTAAAATACCAGTCTGTTTTCTTCAAAGCGTGTCAGACTTTTCTTTTAAATATTAGTGCCCAATAAACAGTTCTAGAAAGAATTTAATTAAAAATATGTTTTGAAGAACTTCTCGAACCTGTAATATTACCATTCAAAAAATTGTTTTTTTTTCTTTCAGTGCCGAAAAGAAAGAAAAAAACAGGCATGATTGTGAAAAATAAGTTAAAGAGATAAATGGGAGTTCATACAGAGCAAAAACTATGAAGTAAATAAGTTTTCCCTCTCATTACTGGGTTGCTTTTATAAGGGTAAAATTAAACTTATCCACAGCAGATATTTCATTATGGTATTTATCTTATTTTTACTGTTGAGTCTTGTGTATAAGAATGTGGATAATGCTATATTAGTATTTAATATTTCTTTATAGTTATATACTTGACAGAAAAACTATCGCATTTCTTTTTTGTTGGAATAGTATTGATATGATGTGATTATGGAATATATATTTTGTTTTTGAGAAGAACACATACTTTTAATTTAGCCAGAGAGTGTTACCTCTGTAATTGTCACTGGTGTAGCTAGTTCTGAGTGGGCCCCGTATTAAAACTCCTTCGGGGCCCATTTTTAGAAAAGAATGTTCTGTTAGTTGTACTGTAGTTAAACATGTTGGGGCCCCTGTAGCTTGGGAGCCCTTATATGATACGGCTGATACGTGGTAGCTACGCCCCTGGTAATTGTTGCATTTGAATTCCATTTTAAACGACATATTACAGTTCTTTTTATCTGTGATTTTTTTAAAACTTTTTTTTTGGGCTGGAAGGGGTCTTAATAAATTTTAACCATTTATTATTGAATTGTTCTTCTGGAAGGGAAAGGAGGTCGTGGTAGCCTGATGGTTAGGGTCCGTGGCCATAACTATTCGAGTTTAAAATCCGAACACGTTGGGAGTATTTTTTAAAAATAAAATAGCATACTAAAACATTATAAACGCCTTTTTAGGGATCTATACCAATAAATACTAATATTTAACTAACAATATTTTTAAAAAATACCTAAATTAAAAAAAATTTCAATTATCAGAGAAATTTTAGCAAACTTTTCTAAAAACTTTAAAGCAATTAGAGAAAAAATAGTAAAATCATATCAGTAAAGTATTACTAAAACAAATTAGATACATTTGTCTAGAGAATGTATTAAAATCTTTTTATGTATTAAGAAATATTTTAGTACATTCTCTAAAAAAAATAAATATCAGGCTCAGAAAGTTTTATAGAAATGCATTTATAATACTTTGAATTATCATACTCGCCATGCTGGATTTTAAATAGTTTTAATACCCACTTCTGGCATTCACTTCTGGTTTTATAATTTTATAAAATTGATGGTAACTTGGCCTCTAGCTAACGTAAAAACAAAACAAAGTATGCTTTGTAAATCCAAAAGATAGCTCTGTTAAATAAAATAAAAAACAAAAACATTTATGTTTTGACCGAAGTTGGTCATTTTAACGTGTTCGGATACTTTAACCAGTTAAGAATTAATAGTATGAGACCTAGTGCCACTGCCTTTGTGATGGACTGACGCACGTCAAGTCTGTTAAGGCTCAAAATCCTCCGGCAACGAGCATACCAAATTTAATTGGAAAGGAAGGGAAATAAATATGATCTACCGTTTAATTTATGAAGCAACACTTACTTGAATTAGATACTTGCAGATAGTTACAATTTCAGTATTATCTATTTAAAATTATCTAGAAAAATGATTTTAAAATTCCATTCACTTTCTTGCATATCAGAATTAAGGAGCATAATAGACTCAAGAGTTCTCTATATGGCACGTTCTATACTGATAAAATATTTAAACAAATATATGTGCGTCTTTGGATTATTTATGAATCCTCAACGCAAAGTTTTATTTTTTGTGGGAGACTAAAACATTTTATACTGAAATTTTTTTTTATCGATTCTTGTTTATTCCCCGTGAAAAGTCAGTGTCTAAACCAAAACTTAAATTTTCTAAAAAGTTCACATTAAATCGTTTCGATATTTCAACTAAACAATACTTTTGATTGACGCTTTCACGAATCTTTCAGTAAAGACATTTCCCTTTAATTCTAAGCTCCAGATGTAAAATCAGTTTTCTATTTCTGCAAATATTCTTTACAAATTACGAACTAAGGAAAACTGATTTATTTTCGCTCTTTAATTTGCAATAATTATGATTTCAAAGACATTTTATGCCAGAGGCGCTTTGAAGCAAGGGAATCAAATACAGCAATACTATAAGCTTTATATTCCCATCCGTTTTATTAAATATTTGAATACTTTCTCTTCGGAAATGTCTTTTGAAAACGGCTGCTATTTATGTCTCTTTTGAATAATTTTAATTGACTTTTGCGTGCTTTCTTTTCGACGCTCTATTAAGGGATTTCGCCTAATTACCAGTACTCTTATTCACTCGTTGATATTTGTCTGATTTCGAGAGTATTCACTTCTCTCAATGCTTCATATCTACCAGCTTTAGGTTTTTCATTTTGGCTTATTTAAATTTTTTTTAAAATAGATTGTTGTAGTCGTCTGTTTATGAAGCATTTGTATTAATTTAAGTATTGTTTAAAGTAATATTGTGAATCTCTCTTACGGTAATCAAAATAGATTCGATGTAATAAAAAGAAAGTGATCCACACAAAAACAGATTATATTCTTTAATCTTTACAACAATAAACTTATATCAAAATTAGTAGAATAATTACGAATTAGTAATTGTACAGTTACAAGTTTAAAATTCGCTTCAATGGAACGATAGGTAAGTAGATGTATGGTGATATAGTGACTATATTATGTTTCTCTTTTAAATAAATATTTTAGTAATGAATTTCAAATCAGTAGGCAGTTCGAGCACTTAAGTACATCAAATTACACGAAAATTTAGTACCTGTAATATATCCTTGCGCTCCTTCATTCCCTAAAAATATTTTTATTTAACTTTAGAAAAGCAGTTTTCACATATTGGTATTTGCATATTGGTCATGAATATACACTGATGAAATAAATTAAAAGAATTGACATGTTTTATCGAATTGCATGAAAAGAACTGAACTGAATGAAAAACTACTGCTTCTAGATATAAATGCAAATCTTGTACTGCAAATACGTAAGTGTACACTTGTGTGTAGGCGGAGCCAGCAGAAAAACAAACTTTATAAGCGCGTGTAAGGTAAGACGTATTTCATTTGCTAGGAGACCTCGGCAAATTTCTTGGTGTTATTTTGAAGCAATCGATTCAGTTTAAATTGTAAAAGTAAAAATGAGTAACTACCAACGTTTAGATGATGGAATGAGGAGGCAATTGTGTAGGAATCAGGCCAATTTAAAGTCCAGATTTGTACAGGGTTCAATTTGACGCCCAGAGTCGTGTGCAACTTATGGAAACAGTTCCAGGATACTGGATCTATCGAGAGAAAGCCTGGGCAAGGTCGTCTAAGAGCCATGATGGCCAGAGAAGATCGTCATTTGTCGATTATAGTGAGGTGTAACATAGGGGTTACAACTTCTCAGCTCTCTCGTTACTTGTATGCGTCCACAGAAACCCGTGTATCAAGGGTGACTGTTTCAGAAAGACTTTATGAGAGAGGGTGGTTTGCCAGAAGACCTGCTGTTTGCATCCCGCTCACGTCTACGAACAGAAGAGTCCATTTAGCCTGGTGCAGACAGCAGAGAGATTAGAGCATGGATCAATGGGTGACCTTTCTGCCCACTGATGAGTCCCGTTTCAGCCTAAACATCGATTCTTGCTGTACGTTCATATGTATAGAACCAGGGACCCGCTACTTACCCTCCAATGTCCACGAAATTGACAATTATGGTGTAGGAGGTTTAATGGTCTGGGAAGGTATCATGTTGGATGGCCGTACACTTCTCCATGTCTTTGAAACACGTTTTGTGGCGGGTGTGAGGTATAGGAATGAGGTCTTGTAACCCTATGTTCGCCTTTTCAGGGGTGCATGTGGCCCCGAGTTCATTTTAATGGACGATAACGCGAGGCCCTATAGAGCTCTTCTGATCGACGAATTCCTGGAGAGTGAGGATATTCACCGCATGGATTGGCCGGGAAGGTCTCCAGACCTCAACCCTATAGAAGATGTCTGGGATGCTCTGGGGAGGGCAATGACAACTCGCAATCCCCCTCCGAGAACCATCCAGGAAATGAAAACAGCGTTGCTGAACGAGTGGGATCAATTACCACAAGAACTGATAAGCTGCCTTATTTCAAGTATGACATCACGCTGCGAGGATTGTATATCTGTAAGAGGGGGCCATACCCCTTATTAACCTATATCTTTTGTTTATTCCGCAACCGCTGTTTCATACCTTTCAACTCCAACAAGTGTTACGCACGATCATGCGTGTGTTTTGTAATTGTTGAACGGTTATTTGTTTTGTGTATTGTATCAATATATGTGCACATTAGATTTCATTAAAATCGGTCCAGTATTTCTAGAGATAATAGATCATGTCTGCAAATTCTCCTTATTTCTTACACCAGTGTATATATCTTAAGGTTAGGCAGAGGATTTAAAAAGAAAACTATTTCACAGTATGAATTTTGTAATATTTTACCTTGAAGGGGTGTGCTCAAACAAAATCTATGCATGCAAAATCAAGTCATCGACGAAACCGTCTTTTTTAATATTGAAAGTAAAATTTAAAGTGGTTTTTAAAGTGATGAAAGATATAAACCTTAATCAAATAATACCATTTTGTTAAAGTGAACATAATTAATCTTTTGTATTCTAGATTAGTTGTTTAGCTGATATAATTATTTTCAACGTACGGGCAATGCAATGCTTAACATTTAAAATTTCTTGACAATTTTTTCGAGACCTTCTGTTTTTTTTTCTTACTGTTAAAATTATTTTATATAATAAACAAGTAATTAACTGTTACTGTTGTTATATTTATTGTTATATGTTGGAAACAGTAGTTTTCAAAACTTAAGAAGTTATAAAAATAGAAGCAGCATCAAACAACCACTATTTTCTTTCGAATCGTTCTACTAGTATTTAATTCACTAAATGTTCATAAAACTACGAATTTCCAGATAAATTCATTCAGGATCCTAAATAGAGAAAATTTCATATTGTCAAAAAGGGGGCATTTTGAAAGTAGAAAAATCCAAAGCTAAAAATCTGCCGCACTTTTTTCTTTTAAGACTGAATCATGGGGATTTTAAAAATTTTACTTTTAAATTTTAGAGAAAATTTAATAAATGCACAACAAAAATTTCACAATAAAAATAGAATATAAGAAGGAAAAAAAAAGAAAAACATCATGAGAGAATTTGGAAGTGATCTTCAGTGAAATTAATGCTTTTTGTATTAAAAAAACTCCTAATAAATCCCACAAAGCCCCCTCACCCTTCCATTCGAATTAATTCCATCAGTTTAAAAGTGACTTTTCCTCTAAACGAAAAAAAATAATTGACAAAAATAAAATTCCAATATGTATAAATGATTTTTGAGATCTCCCATTTCCCCAGCGTTCCATTTACATATCATCTGCAGAAAGTTTCTATTACACTCAGCTTGGAAGCGTCTGTTCAAGAAACCTCTTCGACACGCAAATAAGGCGAAATTAGGCGTGATGATTCTAAAATGGTGTCTCCTACTCCTCTCATTTGCATTGAAATTGCAACCTCATTACTGAAAATGGTCAAGAAGACGAAAAAGAAATGGAAAAGATTCACTCATCGAATCTTTTTAAAACTTAAAAAAAATCACCCATTTTATAGAACGATGGGTTAAGAAAATATTCATCACCTCTGGGTTGTTAACCTTGCTTGACTTGGCTTTCCACACTACTTTTCCTTCAGTTCTTTTTTATCTGTTTTGGCGAGAAGTGGTATAAAACTGATAGAAACACATGGATCGCATCAAATTGAAAACAAAAGAGAGGATTATATGGGGGAAGAGATTTATCGAATTTGAAGACATTGTGTTTAATATTTAAGAAAGAATTTGCTAGTATTTTTTCAGGTAGCTACTTCTTTTTATACTAGAGAATATATTGGATAAACTATTTTTTAGTATATGTAATCTCTTTCACACACAGGTATAAGAAAATGTTGTGCTCCTTGTAAATTTCATCACTGAAAATTCGAAGATTTTCTAAGGCTTTTATTTAATGTAAAGTTTGGTGATATAGTGCCTTTGGTAATCTCCTCTTTTCAGAGGAAAAATGTCTGAATTATTGAATCTTATTAAAGTTTAAACACTTAAGGGAGCAAAATAAATAAGTAAAATTGAAATCATTTAATATAAAGCTTTTGAATATATTTATTTAGGATTACTTAAGAAAGTAAAAACGCATTTCATTCTTTCGATGGCATTATTCGAACTTTGGATAATTATTCGCTGTATGGTTATTATTTTTTACAGTCTATTACTAGGAAAGTGTTATCCTAGGAATAGTTCAAGTCTTTGAAAAATTTACAGCTAAAACTAAAAGTTTTATTGCAGAGCTTTTGAAAAATTGTCTTTTATTTTATTCAACTAATATATAACTTGAAGTAAATAAAATTGTACACACTTATGAAGGATGATACGCACGAGAGCACACACACGCGCAAATACAGAAAGAGAGAGAGAGAGAGAGAAAGAATACACAGAGCAAAGGACATTCTCAGGCGCATTTTCTTCAACTAACCCGGGGTGACGGTAGCCTAAAGGTTATGGTAATTGACTCGTTGCCAGTGTGTCAGGAGTTAAATTACTATTGCCATTGAAGACCTGCCTGTACAGGGATTGATCCACGTTAAATCTGCTGTAGCTCAAATTCCTCAAGTGGCGCTTTATGGAAGCTAGGAGAAAAGGTATGTCACCACTGGGGGATGTCGTCCTTGTCACTCGACCGTGGTTTAATAATACTATTTCCGTCACCAAGAACCCTCGTGTTGCGTTATACTGTGACATAAATATCCCTTATTCAACGACCATTTTTTTAGCGTGATAATAATCATATTAACCCTCCAAGCGGTCTGCACGTAAAATCCCGTCATTCCAGAGATGCTTTTTCTGCCTTCAAGCAAGATTCCCAAAAGCTGCCGAGCCGCATTCTTAAAAATACGGCTCAACCGCTTTTGAGAACCCCACCTGACGGCAAAAAATTACGTGCGGTGCATTTTCGAAGCATCTCTAGAATGGCAAGACTTTACGTGCAGACCGCTTAGAGGGTTCCAAAAGATAAAGATAAGACATTGCGAACGAATATTAAAAATGAAAAAAATTTGTAAGTTTTTACGGATGGACGAATTAAAATTTCAAAAATTGGAATAAAAGCTAAAAACATGCGAAAAGTACTTCGACTGAATTCTTTAGATCAACTCAAGAGCTAGCTTTTGACCATTTTAAGGAAGAAACTACATAAATGGTTTGAGAAAATTCTTGTGAATTTAAAGGGAACTCTGGGACCAGTTTTAAAATTTGCTTTCTTTCTTTCTTTCGCGAACTTTGTCATATTATAATGTGTCCGAAATATTTTTGATGAGTAACAGAGCGTGTGAATGTTGGAATACTTGACCAGAAAACTTCTCTTTTCGGTGCTTGGGTTCGTGTAGCGTCTTTATTAGCTTATGCTCTGCTGAACTTTACGATGAAATTTAAAATGGACAGAATAAAAGTAACAGAATTACAAGGAAACGAGAAAGATGTTTATAATATTATTCAGTAGAGAAAGCTTTCGCGTTTGTGACCAGGTCGCTTTTAAAAGGATTAAAGTTAATCTGACGAATGCATTTTAAATTTGTTTGATGGTATTTATTTTAGTTTCAAGGAGCTGAGAAATATAGAGTTAACAGTAATACATTCATGAAAGGATAAACTAGTTGGCTACGTGTTTGTATAATCCAGTTATGATTGTCCTTTCCTGTGAAAATCGAATAAAGTTATAAAGTTAAGGTATCCGCGAACACGTTCGGAGTACTTTTAAAAGAGGTCTCAGGGGTGTTAAATTTTTCTAGAGGTCTGAAAATATAAACAATTTACAAACAGGTATAATTCATTTAAAATTAAATTTAATGATTCGAATCTCTTACACATTATTTATAAAAGAATGGGGCTTCAGAAAAGTATAAAATGTTTAAAATATAATCATAATTTTAAAAATCATAAGCATATGAAAATTCTATGATAAATATTAAGTATTTTTTGTGTTGCGCACGCTATTTTCTAAAATAGTAGCATCTGATGTATAAAAATTTATAGAATTATAAAATGCGTCATACTCTTTAAGCCGTACCTAATTTTAGTATTATATGTCTTTTGTATTTCAAAATATTTGTAAAACATTGCAATTTTTTAAATATTTTTTAAAAATGTATATTTTTTTTATTTATTAAAATATGTAAGTTATTATTCTATTTCTATAAAAATAGCTACAGTGTAATGAGAATGCATTTAACTTTATTATTCAACTTATAGCTAGTAATTAAAACTACTATTTTAGAAAATTGCGTAAGCAACGCAAAAAATACTTAATATTTATCATAGAATTTTCATATGCTTATGATTTTTAAAATTAAGATTATATTTTAAACATTTTATACTTTTCTGAAACCCCATTCTTTTATAAATAATGTGTAAAAGATTCGAATCATTTAATTTAAATTTAAAAGAATTATACTTGTTTGAAAATTGTTTATATTTTCAGACCTCTAGAAAAATTTAACACCCCTGAGACTCCTTATGAAATGGCATACTTAATCATTATAAATGCTTTTTTGGAACTCAATAGCAATAAATACTAATATTAAACTATATATATATATATATATATATATATATATATACGTATGTTATATATATACATATATATATATAACATACATTACCTAAAATTAACAAAAATCACAATTATAAGAGAAATTTTAGCAATACTTTTGAAAAACTTCAAAGGAAATAGAGAAAAAAAAATAATAAACTTATATCAGTAAAAGTATTACTGAAACAAATTAGATATATTTATCTAGAAAATGTACTAAAATTTTAATGTTTTATTAAAATTTGAAAATTTTAGAGCTGATTGAATAAAGATTATAAGAAATGTGATATTCTTTATGGAACCATTATTTAAATAACAAGCCATAACTCAAAAAGTATTCATACAATAAGGAATATTTTGGTACATTCTCTAAAAAATAACATAAATATCAGGTTCAAAAAGTTTAATAGAAAATAATATTTGTGCAACGTTTTGAGTTATCAGACTCTCCATGATAGATTTCGAGTAATTTAAATACCCACTTCTGCTAGATCAAAGACCCATTTTCGGTCTTTTTAGTTTTATAAATTTGCCTGTAACTTGGCCTCTAGGTAGATGAGCAACAAAAAAACCCTATGTTTTGTAAAACACCAAAAGATAGCTTTATTCAATAAAATAAAAAACAAAAATATCCATCTTGACCGAATTTGGTCCTTTTCAACGTATTTGGATACATTAAACTGATTATTTTAATCTCAATTTTCTTCGAAGCAGAGGAGAGTACGAGTATTCTTTCCTTTTTTTCGAAGTCATACTATTAACTGGCTTGCAAAAAAAAGTGACAAAATTAAGCAATTTGTTTCCTATGAGCATTCCGAAATCGTATTATAAGAATGTTTTTAAGGAAAAAAAATATATCTGAGCGGAATAACTTTTATCAAATATCGAATAATGCGCAATTCACCAAGGAGTTTATTTCTTCTATTCAGAGGTGTTTAATGGGTAACCAGTTTCATCTTAATTTTAAACTTACCCAGTTTCCAACAGGGCATGGAAACTTTAAAGCTTATTTGAAACTCTTCAATTTGTCACCTACTGAGCAGTGCTCCAGTGGTACAATTCAGGATGCCAAGCATCTAATACTTGTATGTACTAAATTCACTTCTAAAAGACATACAGTCATAAATTGTCAAAAAAAAATAAATAAATAAAATATAGTGTGACTTTTTTCTTTCTCTGCCTTTGCTCTGAGCAAATAATCTTTTACGATACATCGTTTTGTGCATACATTAATAGCATTTTCCCCCTTATTATTTCGATTGCAAATTTTGTGTGTTTGGTAACATTTACTATATGTGTAAGTACATATATATATTTGTTTGTGTATGTGCATGTGTGTGCATATATTTGTATTTGTAGGTATATATATATATATATATGACATGATTTTAGAGTCAGAAACAGACTTAGTTTTTAACACAAGGTCTTTATTTGATCAAAGTTACACATCATCTGAAGCAAGATGCAGCGAGAGAGAAAAGAACGCCACCGAATATCTTAAGTGGGTTAAACACTTAAAACACCGATCGTGGCGTCCATGAGTGCTCTTGAAAGTTAATGCTGACATATAGGGTTATTAAATATAACGATCTGGAATTAGTTTATTGTTGGCCATTGGCTAGGCCATATGTTCGGAAGAAATAAATGGGTCATTAATTTGATACTTGAAGAGGTGAGGAGGTAATATAAAAGTGAATTACTAGATAGGGAATTTAATTTTTAATCTAATTTAATTATCCTTACACACGCA
>BMAV01006561.1:37629-69107 GCA_019973955.1 Trichonephila inaurata madagascariensis | reverse complement strand
ATAAAACACAATAGATAAAAGAGCTGCAGTTATTCACACATATTTAAGACGACGAGTTGGAGGCAAAAGCATACGGCGGCATTTACATGGTGAAGGCAAGCAGACAAAGAGAACGATCACTGTTTAGACTCCTCCGTTCATATCTGGGACTAGACTGGGCTTGGTATTAGTCATTGTGGGAAATAAGGCGTGGCAAATGAAGCAGGAACCAATGGGAAGCGATCAGTCTGACTTGGTTTCGGCGACTGGCAGTAGAAGGGTTGCTATTGGATGAGAGAGCTATTGTTCTAATGTACTTTACCCTACTCGGTAGAAAAAATTTAACTATTGAGATATAGGTAAGCAAGTGGAATTTATAAGAAAAATTGAAATTAAAAAGAGAAAAATTTAGAAAATTTGACTAAAAATAATTAGAAGTTAATAAAATTAACTTTCTAAAAGGGATTCTAAAATTAAGAAAACTTGTTGCTTGAAATCATCAATGGCTTTAAGTGGGGGAAGAGTTTCTATTAACTTTGAATTGCTTTACAAGATTTGAAATAATTTTGAATAAATCTATTAAATATTGAATGTCACTTGCATTATTGTTCTTATCGGGGATTATCTGGGGTTGACTTTGTTTTTTCTTAGTTTCATTATTTAGCGCTGGGAAATTATTTTTTGTGGAGTTGCTCGTAAGTGTGCATCAGCATACTTTCAAAATTTATATTTCAAAATTCTTATTACTTTATTATTATTACTTTCAAAATTTTTCTTGGCTTTATTATGAAATACGGACACTATACGAATATTGAAAATCATCACATGCCGGAAAAGTGCTTGAAGAAAAAGCAAAATACATATAAAATGTCGCAATTTTATCTTAATTGTAGAAATTAATCACTTATTTTTCGCTGTACCATTGTACACCTCCCTTTTTTCACTGCAAGGTCTTTCATTCGCTGCAAGAGATCAAAAAACACTGGTCCGAATATGTGACGCTCCGGATAATAAGCGTTCGGATAAACGACGCTCTACTGTATACCGAATGTCCATAATTAAAAATGAAATTTGTGAACAGTCTTTAGCAAAACTATACAGAGGAGATGCATGAAAATTGGGTAACGGCAGAATGAAATGATGGGAATTTTATCGAGGGAAAAAACAATGAGTTTCAAAAACCATCTCTAGGTGACATATCATTTATTGAGAACATATAAATAATCTGCAAGAGTTTACAAAACATGCTGTATATGCTGTCCACCATTGTCTGCTACCATCTGAAAGTGTAACATCGCATGTTTGATTATTGAAAGCAGCACGAACTGGGATATCTTTCGTACATAGTGTTTTATGCTTTCTTTAAGGTCAGATAGAGATGTGACGGGATTACGATAGTCCATGGTTTTGAGGTATCCCCACAGCCGGATGTCGCAAGGATTCAAGTAGGGTGATCTGGGTGCCCAAACTGTTAAAAAATGCCGGATGTTGATTTTGTCTGTCACCGAAGTAGCGGCAGAGAACTTATTTCTCACAATGGGCGATGTGTAGAGGAGAACCACACTGCATAAACACTGTGGTTATATCACATTGCCTTGCCTGAAGAACCGGAATAATGGATAGCTCTAATAATGAAGCGCATCATTGACGGTGCATGTCACAGGCCCTGTG
The DNA here is from genome assembly GCA_019973955.1 of Trichonephila inaurata madagascariensis. Classification (NCBI taxonomy): domain Eukaryota; kingdom Metazoa; phylum Arthropoda; class Arachnida; order Araneae; family Nephilidae; genus Trichonephila; species Trichonephila inaurata. The sequence goes on along the minus strand of BMAV01006561.1, from coordinate 67,457 downwards.
GTGACGTGCTTTTCGAAAAAAAAACCCGGACCCATAACGAAGGTTGTAGTAAATCAGTACCAAACCATTACCTGCTATCAGTGTAAAGGAATTTCTAGGAATTGATGTGGGTTTGTACCAGCCCAAATACAGAAATTGTGCGTGTTAACCGAACCTTCCGGATGAACGTGGGCATCTTCGGTCCTCAAGATGTTCCACGAACATTCATCGTTGAGCTCAACTCACGCAAGATACCGCAACGCAAAAGGTTGTCGACTATGGGGATCATCTATTAAGAGTTGCTGCACTAGCGACAGTTTATAGAGATAGTAACGTAAAACCTTTCGAAGAATCTTATGAACTGTGGAACGAGGTTGGTCAACAGACGCTGCAATGCCCCGAACACTAGTGCTGTTGATGGTTTGCGATCTGTCTTCCTCCACTTGTGTCTCTACATCAGCCACAACAAAAACTGCAACACACTTTCATCCCCTTCCTGGATAAATCCCCTATGTTCCCGTTGCTGTAAGTTTCCTAATCCTGTTTGTTAGTCCTTGACTACTGAATGGACCTTTTCGTAACATCTTCAATGACCGACATTTCCGGAAAGCTTTGGTAGCAGTCTCCGTTTTGATAAAACAATTTCACCAGTAAAACACGTTCCTGGTGAGTCAACGTCATCTTACTTGACTTGGAAACAGTATGGCTGCGGTTCGCATCTCGCACCTATATGTTCTGCGGGTTTCTACGCACACAGGAATACTATAGTTACAACATTTGCATATGCCAATAGTTTACATTTCACAATTCTATCTAGTGGTTGTTTTTAAAACTCATTGATATTTTCCCGGATAAACATCCTATATAATTTCATCTGCCATTACCCAATTTTCATGTAATTCTGCTTCATAATTTTTGCAACAGACTGCTTGCAAATTCCAAGTTTAATAATTAACCCCCGTATATATACACAGTGGTGGTCAAAAATTCGTGAAAGCTATCATTTTTTTGCCTGGTTTCCATGTTTGACTTTATATTTAGGTATGAAATTATAGTAATATGTTAACTATATCGTTATAGGTTCTAATGTATTTTTTTATGCTAATTTCAAATAATCTTCTATAATTTATGTAAAGTAAATAGTTTTATCAGTATATATTGGAAAAAACATGATAAGACAAGCATAAGGCACCTATATGCATAAGTTATTGTTTTTTTAATCAATGAAGTACTCCATTATTCCTACCAGTTATGGAGTAATAGTGATGGACGGTTGTGTGTAAACGGAATTTTTTAGTATATTGGTAGTTTATTGCAATTTGAAGTACGTGGTTAGATAAAATTAGAATTAAGGGTAAATTTTCCTTTCTGCGTTGTAATGAAAGACACAAAGTAATACTTTTTAAAGATGAAAGTTATTCTATGCGCGAACTTTCTTTTGAAGTTCCATGTGGACTTCTTACTATAGTGAAAATATTGAAAAAAATATATTCTGAAATAAATTCTATTGCGAACAGGAAGTGATCTTGATGATCCGAGAAAAACAACTTTACCTGAAGACTCGGAATCGTACACGATTTCACTTTAAATAAATGACTTAATTTACCACAAATTTTGAAAAAATGGATTTTCACGTCGAATGTCATTGTGAAAACATGAATTATGAGAGAAAGACTGGTGGAAATATAGGATTGCGAAGCTTCAAAGCTCACCCCAAACCATTACTGACTGATTGGCACGGGCAGAGGATCTTTCATTAAGAACTGTTTAATATTTAGAAAAGGTAATATTTGGTGATGATACTCAATTTTGCATTTCAGGTAACAAAAATAGTGCCTATGTAAGACGGCACACTCTTAACTCAGACACCGACACACTCGGTTTCTGAAGCTCTTAATAAAGCATCCGACGAATGTAATGATACGTGGTAGCATGCCTTCTCGTGTTGTTAGAAAACTTTGCATCGTAAAAATAACAGGTAAAACTGCAAAATAATACAAAATATTTTGCTACCAACAGCTGGAGATCTTTTTGGAGTTCAGTCACTGATTTTTCAAGAAAATAATGCTTCATATCATCATGCAAATGTAGTCCAGAACTTGTGCGAAGACGATATTGAGAACAGAATGAGCTGACAAACAGTCTCAAGAACTTAATTTTATAAAGAATCTTGAGTTAATTGAAGTTTTATGTTTTCTTTCAACTATGTGGTTGTAACAGAATTTCTTATACAATCGGTGTATTCCATGCCAAAAAGATGCAGAGTTGTAATTAAAGCAAATGTTTTTCCCATAAAATGTTGATGTTCAAACATGTAGCAATTATGTGTTTTTCAAAAATACAATGTTGAATGTAGCGTACTTTTTAAGTTTTGTGTTGTTCTACAAAGTGTGAAGCCCCCGCCCGTGGGGAAACACGTTCTACACTATCTGCGCGACCTGTTTCTGTGGGGAAGAACGAAGAACCACTAAAATCATTCATACTAAAATCTGTTTATTAAGATCTTTGTTTAAACACAATACACAACAATAATAAATTAAGGAGGATAATCCAGAATGAGAAGACGCAACACGTATTACCAAATAATCGCGCACTTGACCACTGAATCTAACTTTATAGATTAATTCCTCTATCACTAATATACGCCCTTTCTCCTTATAGCTTATATAAATTAATTTACAGCTATATCCTAGGTAATCAGCTATGTTCTTTATCTGTTCTGATGTGGCTTTAATCCAACAGTGTTCTTTTTGGCCTAGAACCTACTTTTGGTTCGTCAGTACCGGCACTGCTAGGCTAATTCCCGGACTTAGGACTCTTCTAAACTTTATCTCAAATCACTTTACAGCTATCTCTCTACTTAGCTACTTCACTTCCCACTTAGCAATCACTTCTACACATAGACATAGACCTCTCGTGAATGCTAACTTCCAATATATATATGATTACTAATTTACATAACCATGTTCTTCTTGAGTTGGTTGGAAAGAATTGCCATTCTGGCCCCAAGAAACCCAACAGGACAGTTAGATGAAATCGCGATGAAAGCCCCATCACAAAAGTGTAATATGTTTTTCTAAACTGTGTTATTCTGTACATACTACAAATTCTTGTGTTCAACCAGATGTAGAACAAGAAATAATTGTTGTATTGAAAAACTGGCAACAAATTTGAAACCAACATAAAATTTATACTAGAATTAATAAAAATAGTTAAGATAGTATGATAATTTTAAAATGAAAAATTAAGTCAAACACAAAAATTATGCAAAAAAAAAAAAATGTGTTCAGGTATTTTTGCCACACACCACTGTATGTATTTGCTTAGTATTCTTTTACTCATTTTTTTTACTTTTAATGGACCACAAAAAATCCGCTCCCAATTAAAAGCAGTTGGTACGTTATCTGATAATAATTTTTCAATGTGAATTTGGCGCGTGTTTTGAACTTGATGTTTCTTTGTGAAATCCGTTTGCGTTGAAACAGTTTTTGTAAACTATCCTCCTGAATTTCTTCTCTTCTATTGAGGTGTTTTTACTTTATTCGATAATTATTTTGGGGAGAAAGAAAAGACAATTCGAGTGGTTTCAAGTGGTTAAGAGTGCTACACTTCAGATAACGCATAAAAGTTTGTAGTGGAGGGCTGGATAGGGGGACCCTTTGAAATACTTTTAACTAGTTTTGTCGTTAGGAGCCCATTATGGACGTCTTATTGTCTTTAGAAAGTTTTTTTTTAAAATTATGTGTTTTAAATGGACCGTTTTGGTACATTTTATATGTTAATAGATATATATATATACAGAGAGAGAGAAAGATTTTCAGATAAAAATAAAATCGGTTACATGAATAACTAGAACTTTATTTTAAGTAATGTGCTTTTCTTTTGAATGGTTTTGGATGTTATATATTTTATTTTTCGATCTACTTGAAGGTGTACAATGAGCTTGAAATTGTCCAATTTTTTAATGATAATAATTATAAAGATAATAATAATTGTTATTTTTAATATTCCTTTTTTTCAATCAAAAGTCATATCTATTATGATATTAGAGGGAATAATTATTTTTAAGTGATTTACTCTCCTTTTATTGGAATAGAAATTTCTCATAGACAATACTTGAGCAAATCACAGACATATTCATAAATACATTAAGGTTTTTCAAAGTAACTAATTTTATATTATTATGAGACATACCAAAGGTGAGTAATCGAAATAAATATGGACAGAGAAAATTTCTACACTTTGAAACAACAGTTACTTCTTTTTGAACCCTTGACGAGACAGCTTGTATAATAATCATTGTATTCCATTTCAAAAATTGATCTTTGAATTTTTCAATAAATTTCTGTAGAAAAGTATAGACAACACAGTAAGAGTTAAGCAAAACACTCAGCCCTTCACATAAAACTTGCAACATTCTTAAAATTTTTTTGAAAAAAGAAAATATATATATTTATTTTGTAGTAAATCTCTTGTTATCATTAGAGTTAACATATAAAGAGTTAACACCTGTTCATATTTTTGACTGTCCAGCTATTATTGCTGCTCTACAAGAAATAGAGGCTACATTTTAGTCAAGAATCCTCTATGTCAGCGTTTCTCAAACTGTGGGGCGTGCCCCCTAGGGGGCGTGATAAACCTTCATGGGGAGGGATACTAGCACATGGAAAAGTCTGAAATCAAAGATTATTAAAATTTTTTTTTAATTTACTGTAAAATACATTCTGACTTAATAAATAAGAAAATACGCATTTACACTGAAATACTTATAAATTTATCAGTACTGTACAATTCATTTGATAATTAATTTATCAATAGTAAATTAAGAAGGAGTTTAATAATTACTGCTGACTCCCAGGGGCTTATAATACACAGAATTATGTACAAAATTTAATACTTATCTTGATAAATTGTGTGGTTTATAATTAAAGTCGTATTGTCAAAGTACATTAGTATTATTGTATTCAAATCAATGCTATTTTTTAGGGAAGGGAGGCGCGAAGAAAATTGTTAGGTTGGGGAAAAAGAAATCCATTATTTTTGCATGAAATTCAAGACTTTATTTAACATGTTCGGATTGTCCGATTTGGGTGAAAGATGCACTGTTTTGTTGCATAATTTCTTGCCATTTTAAAGGTAGCTTCATAATTCCTCTCTCATAGAAGTCTTGGTCCTTATTGGCGAAACACTCTAGTAATAGATTTTTACAATCTTCTCTTGATCCCAATTTCTTATCACTCAGAAAGTTTAGCAATGCGAGAAAAAGGTGGTAATCACTTGGTGCCAGGTCCGGACTATATGGTGGATGAAATAAAACTTCCCAACCAAGCTCCCAGAGTTTCTATCGAGTCACTACAGACGTGTGTGGACCTGGCGTTGTCCTGATGGAACGCAACACCTCTTCTGTTGGCCAATTCTGACCGTTTTCGGTCAATTGATAGCTTCAAACAGTCCAGTTGTTGACAGTAGAGATCTGAATTTAGTGTTTGGCCATACAGTAGCAACTCAAAATAAATGATTCCTTTCCAGAACCACCAAATACACAGTAGAACCTTCCTGGACGTTACTCCTGGTTTGGCTACCATTTGAGCTGCTTCATCGCCTTTAGACCACGATCGGTTTCACACAATATTGTCGTATGTGACCCATTTCTCATCCCCAGTCACCATCCAATTAAAAAATGGGTCGATTTCATTCCGTTTGGCCAAGGCTTCGCAGATGGAAATTTGATCCATCATGTTTTTTGGTGTTAATTGGTGTGACATTCAAACATCGAGCTTCTTTTTGAATCCAACTTTTCGCAAATGACTTAAAACTGTTTTATAGTCGATCTTTAGCTCTTGGGCGATACTACGACTACTAACATGCCGGTCAACTTAAATTATTTCAGTGATTTTATCGACATTTTCGATGACGTGCTTGCCTGTGCCTTAACATCAAAAATGCCTGAACGGAATCTGCGAAACCAAAATTGCACGTAATTAGCTGTTACAGTATCAGCAACACAAATACCATTCACAATTTCAACCACCTTGCTTGCATTTTCGCCTTTATGAAAGAAAAATTGTAAAATGTACCGAATTTTCTCTTTGTTGACTTCCATTTTTAATACCCTGTAACTTATAACTGAATGGACCAAACAAAAAACAGCAAAATAATTTTTTAAGTGTGATATGTCATGTTGACAACGAGCATAAATTTGAAATTGTTTGATCGATACTTCACGAGATATCGACACTACAGCCATCTACCGAAAAAATAATGGATTTCTTTCCCCCCAACCTAATATTACCAAATATTGGATCGCAAATATTGAAAGTTTGAGAAGCACTGCTCTATGTGGACAATATTGAACAGTCTTGTGGGCCTAGGGTACTGTCTGATTTGGTTCAGTTATGCATACGACACCATCATCTCTTGTTATCGTTATATCGTTTATATTTTTAGGGAAGTAATTACTTTATATCGGAAAATTAACATTTTTATACAAAACTGAGTAAGTATAACCTCATTTTCAATCAAAGTATTTAAAGAATAAATTTAACAAACAGGTTATACGACTTATAGGACCCAGGATGTGGTTAATCTGTTTTCCTTTCCTGAACGTAATTGTTCCTTAGTGTGAGCTTACAGAAACGTGACACTTCGCTTTAAGCAAATCATAGTAATAAAGCTTGCAGATAAATTTTCTGCCAAAGGCGTCTTTAAACAAAATGAACGAAACTCCGTAATTCTACCAACTTTACATTTCCATCGCGGCATTAAATATTTAAGCACGTTTCTAATTATCTTTGAAAACGTCTTTAAAATTGGCTTTTAATTCTATTATTCGAGAACAATGTGGCTAAATTATGCATAACCGATTAGCACTTTCATCGTTCATACATTGGTATTGTCCGGTTCAAAATATTTCCTCCTTAATGTGTCTTATTTTTATGTATTAGTATATTATTATATATATATTTTTATATATTAGTTTTAAAATTTCGTTACATGTGATTGCATTCTTTGCCATTTTGTTATTTCTTTGCCATCTTGTTATTTCATTACTGTTTTTGCATTTCAATGATTTGCCGATTGATAAAAAGCATTTGAAAAAGAAAATGCAAAATATTGTAATACTTCTTACACAAAATTTAGGGATTTCATTTTCTAACTTGTAGGGTAATAAATATTTAATTTGAAATGGGAAAAAATTGATTAATTCAGATTCGTAACTGTATTTTATTGAACATCATTCAGTCAAAGATAAAGTAGAGATAAAGTTTGCTAGAAAAATTATATCTATCGATTTATGATACTCCTAGGAATTTTATTAAACTAGTATTCCTAAAAAAAATTTCGTTGTTATATATCTGTGTGGATTACTTGAATTATATTTATGCAAAACTTTCGAATATGTAATTGTTTCATAAGTAGTTACATTAAATTTTCAATAAAGGATTCAAACGTGTAATTAATAGCTAAAATTCTTTTACCTTTTGATACTTTAAAATTAAAGCAAGAATTTTTTCAAAGATTTCATTTTTAATGGTACATAGAGAGTTCTTGAACAAAGGTATATTTATAATTTAGAATGGAAATGATTTGTATTAGATATCGTTATTGGATAATAATTTTGTAAATAGTGTTTCCGAAATGGTGCTCTTTTTGAAGTTGAACGGTAAATGAAAGAAGGGTAAAAAGAGGTTAATAAAACGATGCCAAATATATATTTTTTTGAAGTATTTTGATCATTCCTATATTTTGATGGGTTTTTTTTATGGAGAACTAGTTGTCATCTATCCACTTTATTGATAATGTTTGAATATATATATATTTGCTATTAATATATAAGGCATAGAATTAAAGTTTTAATAGCATTAAAAAAACATTCTTATAGCTGTCGTCCCTTGAAATAAAAATAATGGAATTTCTTATATATAAGCGGAATATATTTCTTTTGCAGAGAGTGAATTCCGAAAACCCGTTCAGAACATACTTCTACTCAACAAAAGTAATTCGCTTGCGGAATTTCAAGTCTGTTGGTCTAATAGTTCAGAAATGTCAATTTTTATTTAAATGCAGCCAACAGCAGTGATTGTTTTCTAAACATGAGTGGAAACTGGTTTTCACTACTGGCTACTTATCACAGCTTTGAACGACTTCACACATAAGCGCATAAACTGTTCCTTAAGCCAGCGAGTTTCAGAAAAAAAAATTCACTATGAATAAATTGGAAATTTTCTGTGGCGGACATATGCTTATGGCTGCTTTGAGACATCAGTAAATCTCCGTGCAAAATTTTTTAATGATACGATTAGCTGAGTGGATTTTTATAAATTTCAAATAAATATATATACATTCAAATGTTAATATAAGATTTCAGCATTTTCAGCTACAGGAACACAAAGCACGCGAGTTTCTAATGAAGTAATGGAGTTTCTAGGTGAATTGCCTTGAAATTATATAAATGTTTACAACAAGTAAAATTTTTGTATAATAAAACCTAAGAATATTATAAATGAAACTAAAAATCGCTAATCAGAAGGGAAAAAAATATACCCCTCTCTCTTACAAATAAAAAAGTGCAAATTAAATGTGAGAAAATTATCCATTCCCTTAAACTCTCCATTTGTATACAATCCGAAGGAACTTTTTGTTACACACAGCTTGGGGTATTTGCCGAAGAAATCTTTTCGAGAAGCGAAAAGAAAAGGTACTTTACGTGCAATGATTCTGAAATGGCTCTTCTTGTTCGTCTTATTTGCATCAAGGGCGCAGCATGATTGCTAAAAACGAGGGAGAAGGCGAGAAGGAATAAAAAGGGCAAGTTCAGATGTTTTCATATGTTTGTGAGAGGAATCCTTGGTTTTGTGTAACGAAAGATTAAGAAACTATACACACTTGTCGAAATAAATCTAGCAGGCCAGGGCTTACACACATCTTCTTACAAAAGCACCTTTTTATATCAATTTTTTCGGTATGTGCTATAAGAAGACGTGGATTGCATGGAATTGAAAGTAAAATGAGTGAGAGGAATATTTTGGACAATGATTTATAGAGTTTTAAGAAATTACTCTGAAAATTTTACAATCACTTGTTTTTTTACTGGATCTTATTCAATGAACGGGTATTTTCCTGTTTCTTTGTATTGGAGAAAGGTATGATTTTCCCCTAGTACAAATAAAATCCAAAATATTGCAGAGGAATGCGTAAAATGTAAATTCAGTGTTAAATAATTTTTCAATATATTCTCAAAGAGAAAGTCTGTTACAAAAAGGAAAAAAAAAATCAATATGTTAAAATACTACTGAAAAATTTAATGTAATATGCCTTTGTACTTACATCTCAATTAAAATATTTCTAAAGTTTGAAAATGGAGCTCTTCAAATATTTTACTTTAACAATGTTTTGTGAAGATTAAACTAAAAGATTATTTGACTGAGAAATTTTTAGAGCTGATTATTTTCCTCACAAATTTTGAATGAGATTTTAAATTAAATGTATACATTCATTGTGGGGAAACCAAGATTATTTAACTGAATTTCTATTTTAATTGGAATGGGCTTAGTTCACATGAAGTCACATGATAAAAACAAACACGTGTTTTCCATTGAATTCAAAGCAAACATTAAACTAATTTTACTTGTTATATTTGTAAAACTCAGATAAAATTTCAAATTTCATATTTGGGTAAAAATGTTTAAATGTTAGGGAAAAAAAATTTCTTCAAAAAGATTTTTTTAAATTAAAAAAAATCGTATTTTATTCTTATACTTTTAAATAAAATGCATTTTGTATACATACGTACTTTTAAAGAGAAAGTTTCTGCAAAGAGAGCAAGACTTGGCAACACCGGAGCGCGTGAACTGATTAGTTGGAAACACAAGGTAGTTTTTATCGTGTGACTATGACGTCACATGAGTTTTTGAATTGATTGGCTAGAATCACGTGGCTTTCGCTATCATGTGACTATGACGTCACATGAATTAACCTCAATGAGGCTACTAGAGGATCTACGTTGTAAGAACTAGAAATAAAAAATAAATCGTGAAAAATATTTTTTTGAATGGTGTTTCTATTATATTATGTGTGGAAGGAATCTATGGAGAAAGTAATGCATTATCACAAAAGTGATGAATATTTTGGACGAATATGCTCTTTCGTTTTGTAATTTAAAAATTTAAATACAGCCGCAAGAATAACCGAAAAGAAGGCATATTTCAAAGACTAAGTAATTATGGTAAAGCAAGATGAAAAGAAAACGTTTAAGAAAAGGAATGATGCTTCATGTTTTCTCAAAATTAACACCAGCTTAAAGTTGTGCTATAAAAGACACAAAATGCTTGTTTTCAGGGGATGTCTAATTTTCTATGCACGACAATTTGCATTTTATTCTCGTTCAATAATCACATTTATTTACATATTCATGAACAAAAATTACTGCATTCATTTATATATAGTTCTGCAGTTTTCAGAAACATCATCATAACTTATCGTAGAAGAAAGTCATCCCTCTAGTGCTGAAATGCTTTAAATTCTTCCGACGAACAGTTTTATTGTGGTGCTGTTCCAAGGGCAAAATGTTTTCCATCAGCTCTGCGAACATACAAATGCTTCGTTCTTCTGTCAGCATTTCGCACACACATATGTTTTCCAAATTAGAAAATGATTGGTTGTCAAGACCTGATCCACACTTAAGGTACTTAGCGTTTCATTTGTCCTCCTGACAATCTGACCGTTCGAAGATCAAACTACTTCTCGTTGCAGAAGGCTTAAGAACTCACTTTTTGAAAGATTTTAAGAATTTTTTCTTTATAACAATGGAATTCGTTTTTTCACTCATTCCATTTAGAGATCAATATATCCTTTTTGTAACACTTATTTTTCAAGCAGATGCTGATCTTCCATCTGAACACATGATGTGTAAAATACCGAAGATTGCCGCCCAGCCAGTATGGTGAATATGACCCTCAGCTTGTAACCGAGTGGGTTCGGGTTCGAATACCGAGTAAGTCATGGTTGTATTTTCTTCGGGAAAAGAAGTTGGACTTTCGCCTGTAATGGATTCCCGTCTCGAATAAAAAGCAGCGCTCTTCTTGTTATAGGCTGGGATCATCTGTTTATATTACATGTCTCTGTTCTTCCGCTAGTATTTCATATGTATTCCAGGGCAAAAACACACGACAACAACATTACCGAATATTCTAATCAGTTGCAGCAAATTCCGTTAGATATATCTATTTCTACTAAAAACGACATAAATATACCTTTACTAGCCGTTACCGCCCTATTCGCTAGAATTTACATGGTGGTGTAGGATTGTACTTTGTACTTTTTTACTGATACCTGAGTTCCAGTATTGAGTTTTTGATTGCATTGGAAAACATTCACATGCCCCTCGTGCTTCTTGATTTAAAAAAAAAAAAAAAACAGAACAAGAGTTTGCCAAATTTTAAAAGTTATTAAGTATAGTAATTAAAAAAGGAATTATCTTACGTATAATGTTTCCGCAACCCCATATGGGTCAGTTACTGCAAAACTCGAACTTAGAAGATCTTAACCTAACAAAAGAAGCATATTCTCCAAATTTCAAGTCTGTTGGCCAAATAGTTAAAAAAAGGGAAATTTTGGAGCGGGAAAGCCACCTTAACCCTCTGCAACTCTCCTTGGGAGTCGATTTCCACAAAACCCAATTTTAGTTAATTTTTACTCTACAAAAGAAACATGCGTGTCAAATTTCAAGTCTGTCGCCATAATACTATTGACGATCTCTTGATGAATGAGTGAATTAACCACTTTTCTCCTATATACATTTAATAATTCCCACCAATTTAATCTCGAACATGTTTTTAATTTGCTATGGGCTTTGACATTAGGACTCGCACGTAAATAGTAACTAGCTACCCGCCTAAGGGGAATCTTTTGAACTATATCTATCCAACAATACAAAAGCTGGATCCATGGAGATCAGGTGATTTGTACTTTCGCTTACCGCTTGGTATAAATACCGAAATTCTGGAAAATCTCCATCCTCTTTTTCTCCTTGTCTGTCTTCATCAAGTCTTAATCAACTGCTGCTAGTGTATGTGCTGTTTGTGTTTTGTCACTTTTGTCTGCTTCCTGTTATGTTGGAACGCTATATGTTAAATGTACACAATAAAAACCAGATTTACCATTTCAAAGGACTCCTCATCAATGTCATTAAATGAAACATCAACCTTCTAAAATAATCATCATCGTTAAAGAATTCTTTGCAACCGCCAAATTATGATATTCAAATAATTATGATATACATACGTTTAGATTTATACGTATGTAGTTGTATTTGAACTTCGAATGGGGTCATTTGGAAATATTTACCATTTATTTGGCTAATAATCTTAACTGGAGACTATTTTGTGTAAAAGAAATACGCAGTAGAAAAATTAGAACATTAAATAATAGTTACCACACACACACACAAAAGAAGCATTTCAACCAACACTGACAGTTAGAGACTTTATTACAGCCAGGAATGACCATTCCCTCTAAATACGGCCATTATAGTTTTTTTCCCCATTTCTCGTGTAGGAAAAGAAAACATCTAACACATTGATATAAAAATCATATCGGTAATAAAAGCCACCATGAAAAACCGTCAGTGCGGGGAAAAAATTCCATTGCATTTCTTGTAGGCTTACAGAATCTTGGCCACTTTTAAGGGATAATCAACTTCTTTTTTTGTTTTTGTTTTTCTTTCCGCCAGCCACTTCCATTCATACAGTTGCGTTAGCTTGCAATCATTGTCATTTTGAGGGAATCATAGAGAAAACAGGGGGGAAGGGAGGGGGTCATCTTTTGAGGATGAGTGCGTTCCAAAAAATTTACGAGCTTCCTGAGGTGGCGGGAATTGCCAATGATTGCCGAAAAGGAAAAAAAAATAGAATAAATGAAATATGCTATGACCAATTTTCTGTTAACTCTCCAGATACTGCATTCTCCGAAAAAAAATGGGATTTTCTAAGCAGAATTATTATCATATAGTTAAGATATTTTACTTAACGAAATTGGTTAATGTTCTTAGAACATGAAATGTGGAGTTCCTTCAAAAAGTTTTACTCAATTAAATGACTATTTATTGTCGTCAAATATTTTAGGTTATTACAACTTTGTTAAAATGTTATATTTTTTTAGATAGTGCATTGTAAAAGAAAATATATGTATCATATCTCTGTTTCGGTACAGGATATAATTTGGTACACACATTAAATATTTGTGTATCGATATTTTTTTTCTCTCTAACAGAAAGCAACCTTAAAGCATTTGAAATTTTTCACTCGATTCCAAAGTATTGTTCATGCAGGCAACAAATGACACTTTAGAAAAAAGCAACTATTTATATAAATAGATTTAAAAAAAATATATGCCAAATCTTTATAACAATCCATTTGAGCTGCAAAATGGGATTGTTTCTTTCACAAAATATTTGTTTGATCGTCAGAGAAATTATTGTCGTCTTGTTTGAAAATTTTGAAAAGAATTTACTAGTTATCCCTTACATTATATGAAAATTTTAAGAAGGAATTGTGATTGTTTTATTAGAGCCGAACTTTGAAACAACATGATAATTATTGATGACGCGTGGCTCTCGCTATTTTAATTCATAATTAATGAGGTTGATTCATGTGATGTCATAGTCACATGATAGTGAAAGCCACGTGATTCTAGCCACACACAATCAATTCAAAAACTCATGTGACGTCACAGTCACAAGATAAAAACTATATTTTGTGTTTCCAACTAATCAGTTCATGCGCTCCAGTGTTTCCAAGTTTTGTTCTTTGCAGAAACTTTCTCTTAAAAAGTACACATGTATACAAAATGCATTTTATTTAAAAGCATAAGCATAAAATACGACTTTTTTTTTAATTTAAAAAAATCTTTTTGAAGAAATTTTTTCACCTAACATATTTAAACATCTTTAACCGAACATGAAATTTGAAATTTTATCTGAGTTTTACAAATAGAACAAGAGTACAATTATTTTAATCTTTGTTTTAAATTCAGTGGAAAACACGTGTTTGTTTTTATCATGTGACTTCATGAATCAAGTCCATTGACGGGGATGACATCTGGCTGACATCTTACTTTTAACGTTTCCAGCCTCGACAGATTTAACGTCATCAGGCCTACTATTTGGCTGATCTTTAGTGGCACTGGGACTTGAACTCACGACATGATAGGAAAGGGCCAGGTAAGAGTTTTCAATCATGATCATTCGATAATATAATACTTAAAATGTAGGAGAGATATATAAAAATTTTAGTAAAAAAACAGTACGTGTAATTTCTTAAAGTGTTTAATTTAAAGAGATCAAAAAATCTGGAATTTATGACTCAGAAGAACTCTATTCAAATGTATTATTTGATTTTTACTAATCTGATTGCTCCTAATGAAGCTACACGAGTGTAATTGGATTTGATTTATTACGTGATTCGTAACAATTGGCAAGGTCGGCAACTGACACGTCACTCTTGTGACGTGTGGGAAAATTAATGGTAGCGTGAGAATTAAGAAATTAAATAATTTATTTATTTACTTCATAGCTATTAAATACAATATATTTACATTTTAAATAAAAGTTATTGATGTTATTAATTATTACAATACTACAAAATATGTCCTTTGGGAGGGAAGAAGCAAACACAACCGATCTTTTTTGGTGTTTCAAAACGGATTCCCTTTTCACTTTGTTGGGGGTAAGGTGGTAATCTCTCTCATCCTCAATTTTCAGTCAAGATTCAGGCTCGTGGATGGAATGGCGTTTTTCTCACAGTCACTGGTTGCCGGAGGATGTCAGATGAAAAGACTCCGCAATACTTAGGGGAGCACGTATGGATGTGAACGGTGATACTCTCCATATAGGAAAGCCGGATTTTGCAGCTGTGCACAAACGTTACACTCTCTAAATTTTCACAACACGCCATCAGGTTGACTTTGAACATATATTTAACTGATTTAATTACATTAAGTCTTTGTGATTTTTAAAAATTTCTATATCTGGGCATAAGAGAGATAATCAAATTAAATATTACTTTAATATTTTTTCTCTAAAATAAACGCATTTCTGTTTTCTTTACTTTTATGTTGTTCGTTGTATTCTTGAAATAATTGAAATATTCATTGTATTTCACATTTTATCTGAACACATGAATATTTAGTATATAATCATATATTCAATAATAATAATATTTCTTGACTCGTTTAAATCGTAAAATTATGTGTGCACTATAATTTGTATACTCTTATACAAATATAATTTTTCCTTGTTCCACATACGATACATAATTATTTATCTGTTTATTATTTACAGTATTCATTCAATTAAAATTCTTTAAAATTTTTTTGTTTACTATGCTCTTTTATTAATATAAAGTTTATTTGTTATAAGATTATTATGTCAAATTTCTAGATTAATCGATTTGACAAAAAAGAAAATAATTGAAAAAATTTGAAATTTTGGATATTAATATTAAATAAATTAAATATATGGACAATTGACATACTTTTTTCGTTTTATTCATTCACAATTTGTTTTTACTTAAATGATGAAATGCAATGCCCTGTGGAAATCTGTCGAACAGTTAAATTACATGCCTTGTTACACACAATACTGGAACTTGTGTAACTAAAGTCTTCTATTAGCTACCACAATACATGTGATAAATTGAGAAAGTTTTAAAGTTTTGCAATCTCAATGTGCTATTTTAATTATATTTCAGAATAACGATGATCACTGTAAATCATATGCTTTAGCGCAACTTTTAAAATTCAAAGTAATTTTGCAACTATATAAAGTTCATTAAATCTCCCCTTCTTTTTTACTCGAATAGTTTTTGCTTAAAATAGGATGTTTGAACTATTTATTGCAGTTGGAGGAAATATATAAAGTAACATTGTGCCATTGTATGTACCGTATGTTCCGGCGTATAGCACGCACTGTAAACAGAAAACAAGACCCAAATTTACTGGTACGCATTATACGCCGCATATAAAAACGATTTTAAAAATAAAGAAAATATTAGGATGAAAAAGGTAATTTTTGCATATATTTAAATACTGCTTATTTTTATAAGAAGTTTTATACCTTATAAACTTCCATCACTGGATAGTATAAAAAGTTCATCTTTCGTTATATCTTCAGGCTAATCACTGAATTCTATTTCATCTTTCCCCCTTCAATGTTAATTTAATTCCTAATTAAATAATAATTTCCCGCACTATCTATATTAGTAAATATACTACATTTTTTTAAAGTGGCTTTTTTTAATTATGACGGATTTGTTTTCATTCCTTGATTTTATTATCCATTCACACGTTAACTACGCTTCCACGTTTTAAAAGATAAGATAGCTACAGGAAAACCGCCGTATAGAACAACAGATGCATGTGAAATCTGTACAGGCTCATCTGAGGCTTTTCGTTGGTATAGTTTGGTCGTTTCAAGACGGGGTGACAGTTCATGTGTCATCCTCGTCATTTGACCGAGGTTCAAAATTACGTGGTCCATCGCCAATAGCCCCCGTGTTGTTTTAGAGCAGTCTTTTTTAGGCTAGGAGCCACTAATCCAAATGGGGTAGACAAAACCTTCGGAATTTTGGTTATATCTTCCAACAATCTATATATCCAACAACTTCTAACAATTTCTGAAACTGTAATGCAGTAATCTTTTACTTTTTTCTACAACTTATGTATGTGAGAAGGCATTCTCGTCTTTAAAAAGCATAAAATTAAAGTATCGATCAAATCAAAAGAATAGAGAGGAAGTATTTATTTTGGTGGTGTCGACTACTGTTTCAAGATTTAATATTGTGTTAAAAAAAACCAGCGCATTCTCATTGATACTTAAATCTTGCATATGCCGTTGTTAACATAAGGCGATGATCTCAGAAATGAACTTAAAATAACTACACTTTAATAAACAGATTGTAGCTTTATAAATAATTTATCGTTTAATGACATTATATAAAGTATTTTTTAATTGTTTCTTTAAGGTATCCGACTACGTTCGGAACCGTGATTTTGCAAAAGCGTATAAATGGATAATATTTATGATATTTAGTGTCACTTAGATTAGAAAATGTTTATAAAATTGTTTTAAGAATATTATTAAAATAAAAAATTACTTAAATACAATATTTTGACAAAAAATGAACATAGAATGACCCATTTTCAAAATATTCTTTTTTTGTGAAAAATGCTTCTATTATAATAATATTTTGCCTCAGACCTCTAAAAAATTATTTAAGTACAATATTTTGACAAAAAATGAACATAGAATGACCCATTTTCAAAATATTCTCCTTTTGTGAAAAATGCTTCTATTATAACAATTTTTGGCCTGTACATAACTCAGACCTCTGTACATAGGCTCAACTAGGATTTTTGAAATATATAACTTAGAAGTGGTTTTATCCATGTTGTATGACACAACAGAGGGGATAAATTTTAAGAAAAAAACGCCGATAATTATTTCAATTGGTTGTAACTCTGAAAATATAATGTGAATTTTTCAAAAAAAAAATAGTTCTGATTCTGGAGAAGTCTTAACTTTATAAAAGCACACACACACACAAAATATTGTTATTTTAAAAGCATTTTTTTTTATAAAAGGAGAACATTTTGAAAAAAAGGTTATTCTAAGTTAATTTTTTGCCAAATATTGTACTTAAACAATTTTTTTTTTCAAAATGTCCTTCAAACAATTTTATACATGTATTCTGATCTAAGTGACACTAAATATCACGAAAATTCTCTATTTATGCGCTTTTTTAAAATCACGGTTCCGAACGTAGTCGGATACCTTAATGAAAATTTCTATATCGTTATATTCTAAGTAAATACTTATTGCGGATGTTTATTACTACCAAACACAATAATATATTACAAATAAAACACATATATAGAAGTGCGTAAGTGTGAATAAAAATTGCAGAATACTTATGGAGACCCAAAATGTTTTGCACAAAAAATGAGGTTGCCACCCTCAAATGTTTTAAGAGCCACTGCTTTAGAGAGGGCTACGTTAATTCAATCACTCACTCAAGAGATAAAGAGTACAGTGGGTGACCGGTTAACGAACATAATCCGTTCCAAGCCTGTGTTCGCTATCCGAATTGTTCGTTAACCGATCATTGATTCACCATAGACTTCTATGTGAAATCGATTAATTCGTTCTGGAGACCCTAAAAAAATGAAATCAAACCCAAAACTGATGGTCTAATTTGTATGAATTTTCTATTGGAATTTTTTTTCAATATAACTTTGAAGTTTAATAGGTAAGCATCATAATTCACAGGAGAGATGAAAAACGATTTTTAGTCCGTTTCTCATATTTCACGTGTTTTTACGGCGGTAGTGCGTCATCGGCATCTTTATATTTTATAGTCTGCACTGTTTTAAAAAAATTAAGAATTTGCTTAATTTATTTGCCATATCAGCAAATCCACTCGCCGACAACTTACAGCTGTCAGAAAATATTGATATTCATATTGAAATTCTACACTGGTGTGCAACACTTAAGCAACAATGTAAAAATTTAGCAGATAGCCATGAAATTGCAGAAAAGGAGGTCTGGAGATCAGTACAGTGAACACGTAAGTCAGTAGAAACGTCATGCGTATGCAAATATCAGGAACAAAACGTCAGAAGCGATGTGAGCGTACGCAAAACGCGTGATATCGGCGCGCGCTGCTCAACAGTAGAATAAAACGAAGGACGGAGACGCAATTCAACATATTCGCTGCAAGTGCCAGTGAGTCAGTTCGTGAAATATGGCTAGAAGAAATCACCTGAACGACTTCACACGTGGAAGAATGATCGGAAAGCTGGAGGAGGGGCGTACTGACACCAGTGTAGCTGCAGAGTTCGGAATCAACAAAAGTGTCGTTTCGCGCGCTTGAAAAGCGTTCCAAGCCACTGGTACAGCTGTTAGAAAGGTTGGTGGTAGCCGCCCGAGGACGACAACTGCAAGGGATGACCGATATATCATCCTGCGGGCGAAAAGAGGTCGACAGCAGTCAGCAAGCGCCATTGCTCAGAAACTCTGTACAGCAACGGGTTGACAAGTGGTGGCCAGACGCCTTCACAAAGGGAGCCTGTTCGCCCGCCGTCCTGAACGCTGCCTCCGTTGAAAGTTGGCCACCACAGCCACCGTTTACAGTGGGCAGAGAGCACAAAAATTGGACAACTGATCAATAGAGTCGTGTCCTCTTTACGGATGAGAGTCGGTTCAGTACCAGAAGCGATTCTTAACGCGTTTTGATTTGGAGAGAGATCGGGACCCGGTTTTATCCCAGTAACATCAAGGAAAGATACCGTTACGGTGGTCCTGGAGTTCTTGTCTGGGGAGGCATTATGCTGAACGGGTGAACTGAGCTTCACATTTTCGACAGAGGGTCTGTAACCGGGGATCGCTATTGTGAGGAGGTACTTCTTCCCCATGTGCGTCTTCTCCGAGGTGCCATTGGCCCAGACTTCTTTTTTATGGATGACAATGCACAGCCACATCGCACTCTTGCTGTTGAGGAGCTGCTGGGAAGTGAAGATATCACTCGAATGGATTGGCCAGCGTGCTCCCCAGATTTAAATTCCATCGAACATGTGTGGGATTCTTTGGGGAGACGTATTGCCACACGCTTACATCATCCGGAGAACAACCAACAACTCAAACAGATGTTGATTGAGGAATGGGCACTCCTACCTCAAGAAATGTTGCACCAGCTGGTTCTGAGTATGCGGAGACGGTGCGAAGCAACCATTGTAGTAAGGGGAGTTCATATACCATATTAAGGAACATCTGCTTGTTGTTCTTCCTGTTGGATAGACAATCATGAGTCACGATATTATGCGTTCAATAAAGCTTGTTTTTGTTTGATTAAATACAGTATGCGTTGTATTCCTTTTTCACCACCGATGCTTTTGTCATCCTTTAAGTACATAATACTCTCCCTCATTTCGGAACTTCATGTCTCTCAGATGATTTTTCTTGAAGTTATGGCAATTAATCCCCCTGTTGCTTAAGTTTTGCACACCAGTGTAGTATTCAAGTGTGTATTGATTTTAGTCATAATAATAATTATTGAATGTGACCTTTAAATTCATTGTTAATTCATGTTTCATTTAGTAATTATCAATACTAAGCATGCTTTAAACATTTCTTCTTTCAGTGATCTTATTTTGCATGCAAAATGATAACAAATGTTTAATATTAATTTTTTTCTCACAGAGCCGAGAAGTGTTCATTAGAATTCGTTTTGTTCATTATCTGAATATGTGTTCGTTTTCCAAACACAAAAAAATCTTTCTTGAAAGTGTTCATTATCCGAATATGTGCTCGTTATCCGAACACAAAAATCTTTCTTGAAAGTGTTCTTTATCCGAACACAAAAATCTTTCGTGAAAGTGTTCGTTATATATATAACCGATCTCCCACTGTATTGCACATGCGCATTTAAGGTTCCTTCGTAAAGAGAGAGTGTAAATTATACGGCGAATATCCTTAACAAATAAAAACTGTAGTTTGAAAGAAAAGTTTGAAGAATACGCAAGATTATGTTTAGTGTCAATTAGGTTAGAATACATGCATAAAATTGTTTTATAAGGACATTATGATAAAAAAAATTATTTAAATACAATATTTTGGCAAAAGATTAACTTAGAATAACCTTTTTTTCAAAATGTTCTCCTTTTATAAAAAAATGCTTATAAAATAACAATATTGTGTGTGTGTGTGTGCTTATATAAAGTTAAGACTTCTCCAGAGAGTCAGAACTATTTTATTTTTTTTTTTTGAAAAATTCACATTATTTTCAGAGTTACAACCAATTGAAATAATTATCGGCGTTTTTTTCTTAAAATTTCTCCCCTCTGTTGTAGTAAAATATGGATAAATCCACTTCTAAGTTATATATTTCAAAAATTCTAGTTCAGCCTCTGTACAGAGGTCTGAGCTTTATACAGAGAAAATATTATTATAATAAAAGAATTTGTTATAAAAGGAGAATGTTTGGAAAATGGGTCATTCTATGTTCATTTTTTGTCAAAATATTGTGCTGAAATAATTTTTTATTGCAATAGTATTAAAACAATTTTATATACGTTTTCTAATCTAAGTGTCACTAAATATCAAAAATATTATCCATTTATACGCTTTTGCAAAATCACGGTTCCGAACGCAGTCGGATACATTAATTTTTTTTAAAAAAATAGATGATTTTGCAATAGCAAGAATACCTTTCATACCCTTTATTCATCGGAGAAATCACGAGCTCTTATTTCCTGGCTACGTAAAACAAATTAACCATTTTATACCACTTTAAGTGATAATATAGCTCCTATGAGCATTGCCTTGAGTCGGTGCATTTCTTCCAATACTACAATATCTATTAATGGATGATTGAGGAAAGCCAAACAATGTTTCTGCGTTGCAGACAAGTAGAAAGTATCCAGAAGTACTATCCATTCCCGTGGTTTCCAGAAGAGATATCGCTCCTCTGTTTTATTCTTCTGTCTACCAAATAGTTCATTACTGAAAGATTGTAGAAGTTTCGCCTCGATCATCCAACAGCTGGTAGTCCTACTATAAATCACGAACATTGTACTTAAGGTTGTCAAACTGAAACTTGATAGCTGTAATGCATTAGGTATTAAAATTAATGGCCTTTTGTAGAGTACTCAGCTATATAGTAATAGTTACTTTGTGTAGGATTTCGTCTCTTTTCAAATGGGACATTGAATTAAAAGTTATTTTCTTTTTAAATAGTGAATTTTCGCCTTTGATGTAAATTTCTTTTTTGTGAGACTAAACCAATGTAAATATTTTGAATTTACCTCCTGATGAACGTTCGATGAGAAATCAGTGGACCATTTATTGGATACTTATTCTTAAATTCATGTAAAAAATGGTTCTATCGAATCATCAAAAGATGGAATGGATGGATGTTTGAAAAACAATTGGATGTTAGTTCAAAAAGATGGAATGTTTAATTTTGTTTTGAATTCGCAAATGAAGGTATCTTTTCTAAAAAAATGTTTGCTTTGTTAATTTTGAATCAAATTTCTTTTAATAAACAAAATATCAATACATATTGTAAGACAATATTCGACCAAAACAGTGGAGGGGGGGGGCAGCCTATTATATATCCCATTTAACTTATGGTTTTGAATTTAAGAATTTTTATTTTCACTATCCATTTAGTTATAAATGAGTAAAATACTATTTACTTGGAAAGGAAAACTTATTTAAATAGCAAGAAAATTGACTAATGAATTGACTAATGAAATTATATATATAAATTTTCTCCTTTTATGAAACCACATTACTTTTATTCATTGTAAGCTTTATATTTTTCTTAGAATATATGTTATATTTATCTAAAGGAATGAAAAATTGTATATAGAAGATTGTTTTAGACAAATAAATCAATCTATGTTCTTATTTTAGAAAATATATTTTTTTAATGAAGCAGAAAAATATTTATTTTCAGATATTGATATAAATTAGATTTTAAGATATTTATTTGAAAGTTCTGTTATTTTCCTTACATTTTTCTCTGGTACATGATAAGGAACATTATTCGCTTCCTTCTTGTTATTAATATATCTCAAATTCCTGCTTTATACTCTAAATATAAAACATACAGTCAAGATGAAGAATGTACTTGACGTCGTATTAATCACTTTTCGTTTTCGAATGCGTGATAAATCAGCCAAACCGATCTCTATGGCATGTCGTTTTCCTGGGTATTTCTAAAGCGGAATAGCACTTTCCCCCCAATATTGAAATTGATGAACCTTACATGCCTTAGTGGATGTCAACTCTGAAAATTATCCACCCAGGCACATTTCCTTTATTCGAGCATATGGGGATTCTCTTTTTTAAAAAGGAAATCTTAACAGAGCAGCAGCACATTTAAGAAGTGTTTTTGGTACTTCGAACAACAATGCAGGACTAAGTTTAGGTGAAGATCCTCTCTGAATTAGTAGAGCTGGGTTTTGTTGTTACTTATGCCACCTGATCGACAGTAACTTCGGATCAAGTTCGTCAAGGTTAAGGGCTAGATTTGTACGCCTGTCGTTAGCCTTAGCTTTGAGCACCATGCAGGTGACAGTACGATTTTGCTCAGTCCCCCCTAATTTTGAGGGAAAACATCCTGGGAATGGTAGGGCCTCCCACCTCTCTTGCCCTTTCACCAACCTCACGAGAGAACTTGCGGCTCAACGACTGTTTGAAGTACCTCCCGCCGCGAAGGCACTACACATTTACAAACATCCATGCCTTCTCCGGGATTCGAACCCAGTCCCTACGGCACTGCAGTCTGAGGAGCTGGATTTTAATTATAAGAACCAATTTTTTGGAAACTATTAAATTGTTATTGATTCAGATAATTGGTGGAATTTTCTCAAGTTTATATTTAGCTTTTTTTCGGGGGTTGCTTTATCTTCTGTAACTTTTGAAGTTTAGGAAGATTACTGTTTAAGTTTCGGAGTGAAGCTTTGTTGAAGAGAAGTTGCAGCTCGATTTCTGGTTTTACAAAACACCTACTACTCGTATGGTTCTTTTGGTAAATTTTGTTGAGGCTCAAAGTCCCCACGTTGGAGTGCTGGAAGAATTTGGAAAGTGAGGCACCTTTTATCAATCGTTGTCCTTTCAATTCACCAATTCTCAAAATAACGAGTGAGTGAGTGAATATTAATATCGATCTATTCAGCTACTCTAGGCCCTAGACGATGGACCTCGTAATTTTGAACCATGTTCAAATGACGAGGATGACACATGAGTGGGTACCCAACTCTCCACACCACTCCAACGAGAGGACGTTTAAGATTCGCGACAGATTTAATGCGCATCACCCCCTACACGGCGGTTTTTCACGGGTGCTAGGCTCGAACTCATGACGTGCCGGCCACGAGTCTGTTACCTTGACCACTAGGCTACCGCGGCCACTTAAAATAATGATACCAATATCCAAATAACGTCACCAATATCCATAGTGTTATTCCGAAGTGTGCCCTTGGTAAATAATTAACAAAATCTAATGGAATCTCCCTGAATCTTGGTGGATTTTGCATCGGGATGTTTTAACTTTTAGTTTACCATCCCGATTAGAAATTTGGCGTTTGGATAGCAAATGAAATAATCAATGTATTGGAGGATTATAGAAGAAAGGTTATAAAATAGAACACACACCCAACAATTATAAATGATACTAAGCAAACTTAATACGTCATATTTCCATAAAAGTAAGAGCGTGCTTATAACCCCATTTACACGCTCTCCTCTACACACAAATATACATCATTTTAAAAGTCGCTTATCGAATCGAAAACTAAACAAATAAATTGTTCCTCCGATATGTGCAAATGAGCTACGAGTAAACCGTACGTTCCTTAACAGCTCAATTCGCGTACCACCCAAATAAATTTTTTCATAAATGCCAGCGGGAAGGCATTTGCTTGAAAACCCTCCTCAAAGCGAAGTTACGTGCATTGAATTTTAAAATAGGTTTCCTGCTCAATTCATTTCTATCGAGAGTGCAGCACCATTAATGGAAATGGCCAAGAAGAGGTGAAAGGGGGAGCTTCTTCGAATCTTTTCATAACTTTTGAGAGAAAATCCACGCTTTTGTAGAATGATGGATTAAGAATCCATAGACCCACAGCGGTATAATCCAACACAGCTATGGTAGGCTTCCTTTTTGAGCTGTTTGTTTAAAATTCCTCTTTGGTGAGACGTGGTATAAAATGGACGGATATCAGGAAGGCAGCACATTAAAAGGAAAAGATGCGAGGATTATGTCGGGAGGCGATTTATAGGGTTTGAAGTCATTATGTTGCACATTTAAGAAAAGACTTGAATTACTGGATTTGATCAGACTGTTTTATTTAGACTTCCTCTGACTATATTCGATGAAATTTCTGAAGGGTACCTAATCTCATTTTTGGAACTAAAATGGGTTTATTTTTAAAATTTTGTCGATAGAGTCTCAAAGATTGTGGAGAATTTGACTTCCTTATGAAGTTAGATGTTAATACTTTAAACCATGTGTCTTGATTCTTCAATCTGATTAAAATTTCAACTGTTGAAGATAAAGCAGGTACAAATCAATGTGTTTGGAGTTAGATTTAAATTTGTTTGCCTGAAGATTACTAAATAATGAAAATATATATGTTTCGATGGATTTCGAATAATCTCTCCTCCAGTAATGACTCAGTTAGTAATAAATTGTGCCGTAGATGAAAAACTAATATGAATAGTAGTTTCATAATGATTTTGAGATATGAATAAATTTTGTCACTTCTCATATGTAATGCGAGTTAAATCCATGAGGCTGTTCAGTTTTTATTTACGAGTAAAATTTCTGTTCCTCAATGCATTTTTAAATAATAGATGTAATATCATCTCGCCCCAATAAGCATAGTTTTCAAACATTTTCGTTCTTTGAATGAATTTAATGCATATAATTTGTTTTATATAGATATGAGGTAACCAAATACATATAATAAAATTTGTTAATATAGACAAAAGGAAAACAAAATTAAAATGAAAGAATGAAAAATTGTTGCAAGTAATGTTGGAAAACTAATAGTATAGTTCAGGGGTGGCGAACCTTTATAGATCAACGTGCCATTTTTTGTAAAGAAGTGTATAATTTTGACTTGTGATTATTGGGAAAATAATAAAACTAAATACTAACAACTCAAAACTCTTTATTTACTTCGAAAAAATACTTTTTGTACTGTATAGTTGTAAATATTTTAGTTATACGTGTAATTTGAATTAAAGTAACATTGGTGTGACTTCTGTGGTTTCAGATTGGATGACAAATAACTTATATTAGAATTGTAAGATGTTACTTATAATAGAATGCATGCTGAATTACAGTCATCTACCAAATGATTTATAAGCAATTAATTATTTTTGCTGTAGTTCACTTTTTTACAAGAGGATTTGTGATTTGTTTCCGAATGCCGTTTTACAGACGATGTTCTGAATATCACTGTTCTAGAACACACATAAAATACATGCTGCTTTGTCGCCTTTGTTAATAATGCCGTATTTCTAGATTCACCAAGTTTGAAATTCTCTGTTACACTTACTATCTTACAATTTTTTTCTTTTGCTGAACTAGCCATGTCAGATAATAGTTAAAAATCGTAAATATAACACAAATAAACTTTAAAATGCAGTTGTGTCATCGAAATTGACTATGCTATGCGTAGACAAATTTTGCATCATAAGCAACTGTAGCCCACGACGTAACTAAGGCAAGACAATAACAAACGAGGCTGCTCACCGCCGCCCCGGGGCCGATCACTTGCGTTTGCTTGTAATACTTCATAGTGAACTTTGTTACTTTGAAATGAAATGAAAACCATTTTATTCACTGACGTGCCCAAAATATTGTGTCACGTGCCATTGATGGCACGCGTGCCACTGGTTCGCCATCCATGGTATAGTTTGTATAGTAATTTTTTTGTTAGGAAAAACAAAAATGGAATTTATTCAAGGATTACTAAAGAAATAAATTGAACGTTTTGATGGCATTCTTGATTTGTTCACTTAATAAATGATAATATATATGAAATGAGTTGGATTTAGTGATTCTTCCTTATATTTCTCTTGTTTTACTTCAGTCTAAGTTTAATTTTGGGTTAATGAGAGAAACTCACTTTAACTGGCATTCAGGTCAAAGGTTAGCTCCATGTTTGTTCCTTTTATACAGGGTGTTGCCGAATTAGACCTACACATTCAGAGGGGTGATAGTAAGCAGCATGAAGACGACAAAACACCATAGAACAGGGGGTCGCAAATCCCGTTTAGTCGGAGTATTTCGCAAAAATAGTTATGAAGGGTGTGATGTCGAGTGGAACGAAAAGGGACAATAAAAGGTCAGAAATACAATTATTAGACGTAAAGCAAGTTTACTGTACGAACAATACATCACAGCTCGATGTCAGAAATGCAACGATAAGTGATTAAAGCAGGAATTGCTCTAAGCTGCGGCCGCTCAGGTCATTACACAGTCAACACCGACGGACGAAAGATTGTCGGACGCGTTCCAACAAATCTGGTGTGCTGGCAATGTCAGCTGAAGCGACGACGATCCGTGTCGTGCGATCCTCTACCCCGAGGTCACTCGCGCCTGTTTTTGTTACCGTCGTTACTCGCGGGGTGTAGAGAACACCCCAAACTTTTAACACGTGTATTTAATTATGAAAATAAAATTAAGTCATTATGATGCATATTTATAAAGTACAAGATGTTTTTTGTATTATACAAATAAAATTATTAAATTTATTGCATACAAATGAGACTAACATTAATTTAAACTAAACACACAAAATGTTCATTTTAAAACACATAATTTTATGTTTTTTTCATAAACCAGTATATATAAAACGTATATACCAGTAATAAATATACTTTATAATTAATGAGATAATGATAGTCGAAAAATAATATTTTAATCATTTTCCAAACATTAAGAGTAGACTGTATACAAATGCTCGACTTCTCGCGGGAGTTCTCAGCCCCCCAGATAAATGTTTGAAGGTCATTACATTCCAATCGTTCGAGAAAGAGGGATTGCATCAAGCCTGAAGGTTCAATGACCTAAAATGTGCAGCTACAGAAAAAATCGTGGTTCTGCGCATTCTTTTTAGGATCCTGGGAGGATTTTCTTGTTGCTGGGGAGAACAGAACACCCCGCGCAAGTGATTGCGGGCTACTGTACCCACCGGTGACTCGTACCCAAGCGATTTCAGGTAGCCTCAGAAGAAGAAACTAAAATGATTGAGGTCAAGGAAGCGTGAAGGCCTAGCAAACCGTCCGCCGCGTTCAATCCACTTCCTGGATATGTAACATGGAGGTGGTTTGGCACGCAATCGAAAAATGTGCTGGTGCAACAACGTACATGAATTACACGTTCTGGTTTGCAGTTCCCGGTACTCCTGCAGCAATTTCGGAAGGACATTCTGTAGGAAAACAAGGTATTTTGCGTCATTCAGAAGTTCGGGAAGCAGGTGCGGTCCCAACAAATAATCTCCGAAAATCCCTGCCCTTCCAACCGATCGCTACTATTATCACGATTTTTCGCCGACTAAACGTGGTTTGTGACATGCTCTACGTTGATTTGCCATCCCTATGCTGTCTACTATGCACCCTCCGAATTTGTCAGTCGAATTCGGTATATATATTTGATATGTAACAGATGTAATAATGCTATATTCTTCAATAAAAGTTTTAAAAATATTTTTAATTAGCTACACTACTTTCCATTCGAAAAACAGGATCTTTCTAAGCACGTTTGTCTTCGATTTTTATCCGAATTTACTTAGAAACTTAGAATTAACCTTGTATAATCTGTGCATTCTTCCATATAAAACACCATGAAATGAAGGTTTTATCAAAATTTAAAAATAAAGCATTGTATGTCTTGAAATGAAGCTAAACTAGGAATTGTATTCTAGAACGATTCTTTTTCTTTGACATAAATAACATATCTTGAATATAAAGTATACAGTTCAGGACCTGGAAGCATTTGGCGTCATAATACACGATTGTACAATTCAAGCGGCCAATAATTCAGCCAAACCGCTTTTTATTCTAAACTCCGTCACTTTTCTTTGTAATGGTATCATTCGAATGCAAAGTTGGTGTCTTGCTTCTGGTGTTGATGAATCTTTACGGACCCCATTCACGTTCTAGCTGATGCTGCCGCTGAAAATTATCCTCCCACACTTTCTTTCCTCTTTTGAAGTGTTTTTGCTTCATTCGATCATGGGTTTTCTCTTTTTGTGAAAGGAAACGAAAGAAACAATTCGAGCACATTTTTTGAAGAAGTGTTTCGATGCTCCAGAATAAGCAACACTGGATATTATGGCGATGTGGTCTCATCAAGCATAACATTTTGATTTTAATTTTTAACATCGAATGTTAAAAAAAATGCACGTGCCGCTTAGAAGAGGTCGCTCGATTTTCATAACTATTGGGATTGTTTAAATGCATTTTTAAATGACAAGTGTACCAACAGAATAAACGTTCAAATAGTTTGAAATAGTTTCCCTAAATCTTATGAAATATATCAACCTCTGATGGCACTGTTTCTGGTAATCTCGTCTATGGGTCAACTTTCAGAATACAAAATATAATCACTGTTAAAATGTCTTGTGGTGGATTAATTGCACATTTTTTTATATTTTTTTTTTAACTGTAATGTATTAGTAGGTATACCTGTTCTTCACACCCTTTCAATTGAAAGTAGTAAAAAACAATATGAAGAAATAGAAAAAAAAATATGAAATCAAAATTTATTTATTATTGCGAATAATTTTAGGGAATCGAGAATTAGATTCTATGGAAAGAAAGATTTGGTAAATAAAGTATTAAAGTGAAATAAAGATATATAATTGAATTACCTGGTTATTCCCGGCTCATATGTCAGTTGATATAAGAATATTATATCTGAATTAAGTATGTAATTACCATTAACATCACTGTGGGGAACGAACTTGTTCTTATCAGATCTTTACTCAACAAAAGAAACGTACCTGATAAACTTACAGACTGTAAGTCTAATAGTTGTGTGGACACCTCTCAATGAGCGTCTTTTTTCTCATAAATGTATAGATAAAAAGAAAAATATATCTTTTTCCAGCCCCTGTATCCCCTCCCTTGGGAGTAAATTTCTGCAAAAACCGTTCTTAGCCTATCATATCTCAACAAAGGAAACATGTCTGGGAAATTTCAACTTATGTCTAATACTTCTGAAAATATCATACTATATATATATATATATATATATATATATATATATATATAT
>BMAV01006561.1:12851-31167 GCA_019973955.1 Trichonephila inaurata madagascariensis | reverse complement strand
CCCCCCCACACACACACTTTCGATGATGCAATTCTGCCACACCACTGTTGAAACAGTGTCATCCATTTCTTTAAAATATTCCTTTGTTGATTTATGACATTCAACTTTGAGGGACTCTCCTTTTGATCCCCCTTTCTGTAAAGCTAAATATAAGTTTCCTAATTATTTTTTTTTAACTTAAATTTTTTTCAGAATTTTTTTTAACTAAAGGTCTGCATGAGTTTTGAGTATCACGCATAGAACACACAATGTTTCCAGGAGATACTAGTGATTTGCCTTTCTTTAAGCATGCTTTTTAAAATGACCTTTTACCCCCTTACTTCGTTGGAACTGGTTCTCTTTTTCTCCGTACATTATAATTGTAGAAGAAGCCTAGAACTTATAGGCTGGATCTTAGGCGCGTAATATATGCCAGGAGGATATAACATTAATATAAAAAAACTAGTTACATAAAAAGTAAAGTAGTAGTGAAAGAAAAAGCAATTGATTCTGATACATTCTAGTTCAATCGAATCATTTTATCTATTAAATGTGTAGAAAGAAGACAGGAACAGATTAAAAATGCAATTCCAAAAACAAATGGCTGCTTAATATATCTAGCTCTTCCTCTGATTGCACATAGTAAAATGATTTCTTTCTAACAGAAAATTCAGCTTAATATTCAATGTGTATTGAAGTCATAAGCCTGTTCCAATTCTTTGTAAACCATGATATACTGAATGGAAAATTTAGTCTGTATGGAGATTGTCGATTTATTTCTTCAATTTCGGACTTCTACTAGTCCATATAAGAGTACTACATACTTCTAAAAAGAATCCAAACCAAAAAGATATTTTATCAATTCCTTGTAGGAAAAAGCAAACTACTTTAGACAAGCGGCATTTAAACATTCTTCTTTTCTCTGGTTATTTAAAAAAGTTTTTATCGTCTGGTAATAAGGAAAGTTGTTAATAGGTCTTAAGATTACTTTATTTGATATAATTCTTAAAAAGTAGAACTGTACAGCGTTGAACATCAAGTATTAGACTAAATGTGATATATTCGGTGATATATATATATAATGTGATACATATATAATGTGACTTTTGGGTTTAGTTCACCTTCCTCTTAGTGTATAAATAATTAAATTTTTTAATATATGTTAGGTTTTACTAGACAGCAACTACTATCATTAACAAAAATTCAGGACATAGAACAGGAGCAGGTATTAATAGTGACCACATTCTTCCCTTATTTGACCTGTACTGAAGTTTAGTGGCTGCTGGAAGGCGCTTCTGCTGCTTGATAGCATCAAAAATCTTTTCACAAGCTATACAAAGTGTATTTTTAACTATTTTTTTTTATAAATATATTTTTCTGATTTGCATGTGAGCACATGTAGTGTTATAAATAATAATCTAATTTGCATTTTGTATGTCAAGATATTTTATCGGATATTTAATACAATATTCAATCATATTATAGGAATTTTTGTTATTTCAAATTAAAATTTAAGCCTTATTCTTAATTTAGTTATGAAAAATATCATTTTGGTTATATAATTGATAATATAGTTATGATCGATATAATTATATTTGTTTATGAAATAAATCTTGTATGATTTAAACTAATGATCTGCTTAAATGAAAAATAAATATACTTTACATTTAATAATTACATTATCGTTTTTTTAAAATCATTAATCGAAAGTATAGAAGTTGAATTTCTGGTATGAAAGAGAGTAAACTCTTTCTATATTTCATTTATTTTTATTATGTTTTAGCCTGGTATTTGAATTACAAAAATGAATAAAATAGTAATTAAGTTAAGTAACCATATTTTCAAAGACAAAAGCTTAGAATTTGTGCAACAACAATTGTAAATGGTATTAAGAGTTCCCTAAATACACAATATATTTTTAAAAAGTACGACTGATTTCCTTAACAAATCATTTAAACTTTTAAGCATGAATTAAATCCTCTGATTCAACATTTCCCCATTTGAACTAAGAATAAACAAAATGGGTTACTGATAACCTTCACTCACAAACATTACGAAGAAAGTTTCTGTTACACACAGCTTGGAGATATAAGACTGAAAAATCTCTTTTAGATATGAAAAACACAGAGCAAAGCATCATCACTAAAAACAGCCAAGAGAATAAAAGGCGTTTTCACATATTTTTATAGCCTAGCAAAAGGCATCCATGTTTTTGTAGAACGTGGTATAAATAACCCATAGACCCACTTATATAATATAACATGTAACTGAAACTCCTATATTTTCTTATTCTTTGTTTCAAAGTCCGTTTGTGTGGGAAGTGATGTAAAATAGATGGGGAGGCGAATTGAATAAAATTGAAAAGAAAAGACGCGAGGATGACACAAGACGAGATTTATCGAGTTTGAAGTCTTAATGGTGGACATTAAAGGAAAGATTAGCATTAAAGGATTTAATCAGAGGCTATTCTATTTACTCTCTTTCCGACTGTCTCGGATGAAATTACCATTGCTTTGAGCACGACAGGACTGAAATTATTTCCAGAATATGTAATCTTCCTCTTGGATCTAAGATACTTTAAATTGCGTTTGTTTTGAATATCCTTAACCAAATTTCGATTACTTTTAAGGCTCTTGTACATATTTGTACTCAAAGTTGTGTTGCAAAGTGTTAAGCCGCTTGTGTAATACCATACTACAAATGGTGTTGATTAAAATTTTTGAATTTTCTTTAAGGCTTGATCTTTTAAAAGCAAAAAAGATGCTACGCTTAGTATTAATGTATTTGTAAAAATGTCTTTAACGCGTTTTTACTATGGCATCATTTGAAACGGACGGGCCGACGGTCTCTTGCATATAAAAATAAAATCTTCAACACAATTTTTCTATTCCATCAAACTATATATCAAGTAAATAACAAAGAAAGGACGTAAATTCCAAATTCGAGAGAGAATAAAATTAATACATTAAAATAATAACGACCTCCTAGAAATTCACAGCAGTTCATGTCGGAAGCTGCTGTCCAGTTCCGTCTTCTAACTGGATAACTGGATAACTGGACGTTGTTTGGCGCACCTTCTCTCTCTATTGAAATTTTTTCGCTCTTTGCAATTAGGCAGATTCATTGAATGGGGACTACCTCCACAGATATGGAACACTATTGGTGACTCTGAAAAAGACGCTTCACGAGCGTGCTAAAGAATTTTTGAGGCAATGACTGGTCACTTCTGTATTTGTTCTTTTGTGCTCTTTGCTTTGATTTCATACCTTATTAGGAGTTTTGGACGGTTGGGAATAAAAAAAATACAAAAAATTGAGTTCATTGATAGAATACGTACACCTCACAGTGAAGAATTTTAAAACGTATAATAATGAATGCCTACATGGCGCCACACTAAAAAGAGATACCAGCTTTCGGGGAATGTACTAGGTCTGCAATGGCTAAACTCCAAATGGCAGTCCATTAGAAATAAAAAAAAATAATGAACCCCATAATTTATTTGATCTGATTGAATGGTATATTGATGCCTATTTGTAGAAACATTTGCACATAACATGAAATAGTTATAATTCTTAAAAAAAGTATTCTTTTTCCTTTTTTCTTTTATTTCAGATTATATATAGTCTTTTATTCATAAATTTTAGTTTGGATAAATAATTTTATTCTTAAACTGCAATTTATATTATATTTAATCTTCAGAGTTGTATATATATATATTCTAGGAAGTGTTTTAATGGGACTGAACATTTTAAAGCAAATAGCTATTTATTCTTTTTTTCTACATCTTTTCTCTCATTTTTCCCCTACTATTTTGCTATTTTAGTCAATTGATTGCATTGCATTTATCTTTATTTAAATATAATATGCAATTGAAACAGTTTAATTTGAGCAATATTAAACTATATTTTTTAGTTTAAATGTATTGTGGAGTGATTTAATGTTTATTAACGTCACGTTTTAAGGAACACGAGGATTATTGGGGACGGACCTCGTATTTTTGAACCTTGATTAAGTGATGAGAACGTCACCTAAGCCGGAACTACTCTTTTCTAAATTCTACGTGACGACAACGTGAGGAATTTTGAGTCAGGACTTATTTAACGTGCACCAGCCTCTCTGCACGTCAAATGATCAGTGGTTTCAGGACTCGAGCTTGTGATCCGACAACACAGTGCCACGAGATCGTGACCATGGCCATTAAGCTACCATGAAAATGTGAAAATCCTTAAGAATCAGATAATGATTCGAGAGATAATTGTTTGTTACATTAAATTAAACTCTCCGTTTCTCTGGTGACTTGTTCTGAGGTATTGTAGATCGTCTGGATTTATTAGAGGAATAAAAACTAGTTGGATGGATTCGTTTATTTTCCAAATAGTTATTTGAATGTAATTAACCTCTTTTTTTAATAATTGACCAATGAAAAGCATCTATTATCATTCTTTAATATGGTACTTTTTTAGGCTCCTTTACGAATCCTTTATTAGCCTTTGGCCGTTTTTCAAATAAGAGTTTTTTCCTAGAGATCTTTTTTTAAGTTCAATATCTAAAAAAAAAAGGGATCCTCTGAAACGAAACATTAGAAGAAACGCAATCCTAGATTTTTTATTTACTTTGAATTTATTTAACTCTCATTTCGAATGTAAAGCATGCTTCGTAGACGATAAAGGTACTTGCTACCACATTGCTTATTTTTCACTTTCGAGCTGCCAATGATTGAAACAAACCACTCCTTAAGGCACCCCTTCGTCACCTTTCTTGGTAATGATATAATTCGAATGCAAACCTGAAGTCTCTCTCAAAGTTGACGATTCTTTGTAGAATCCGTTCACGTCTTGGCTGATGTTGCTGCTAAAAATAATCCTTTCATTTTTTCTGCCCAAGTGTTTCTACCTCATTCGATCACGGATTTTATTTTTATGTGAGAAGAAAAAGAGATTCAAGCAGTTTTTTTTGGTACTTCACTTCAAAAATGCAATTTAGGCGATGAACTATATTGAAGGAATATTTTAAACCGTTGTTCTCTTAGCAATCAGTATTAGGAAAAAGTAATTATTTTTTTAGTGGTCTTTTGCTAAGGGTTCGCTTATACTTAAGCGAATTATTTTCGCCTTTTTTTATTAAATTGCATTCAGTTTGTTCTTTTTTACATCACTCTGTCGATGATCTTTACAGTCCATTTTGGAAGAATAGTGCTATGATCGCGAAATCATGGCCGGATTGTTTCTGTCCTGTACTGAGTTTCAGTCCCGGTGTTAAAGAAGACCCACCGTACTGAGACTACCACCCACACAAAGACTGATGCACGTTAACTCTGTTAAGTCCCAAAGTTCTCAAGTAGCTGCAATGTGGATGTTTGGAGAGAGGTATCATTGACTGTGTGTGAATTGTCAGTTGTTCAAAATTACAGTCTGCCAACAATAGCCCTCGTGTTGCTTTAGGGTGTTTTTTCAATAAACAATAAATTAACCAATCGGCGTAAAGAATATAGCTAAGTCACTGCACGTTGTATATCAGGGAGAAACCCCAAAAATATAATGATTCGACTCCGAGGGCTCCGTACCCGAAATATTGTGACTCGAACTCGATCTGACTAAGATAATCCAACATGACATAAAACACTAGAAATAATCACAAACACAAATAATCGATTAATTATTTATTGATTATTAGGCTAGCTCAAGGTACGAGAGAAAGATCAATATTATCCAACTAAATAAACCAAATGACTTATCCGTAAGCATAAAAAGATATACAAGTATTCTGACTCTAATTTTGGTAGTAAACAGAGGAAGCTCTTTTAGAGAATAGAATTCGACGTATAATGACATTTAGACCTCAGAATCTTTCATGATGAGGATAACTCTAACAGTAGGTAAATGCCTGAATCTAGTCAAGGAGTTGCTAAATGGCTGATTGAATCTATGAAAGCTCAGACTGGTAAATATCAGATAGTTCTTTTGATCACCCCAAATTCGTACCCCTATTATTTAAAAACTAATCTACAAATCATATTTCCACGATAATGGGAGGCAGTTAAACTTCAACATTTTAAAGAAAATTACCGCAAGTTAACTTAAAAGTTTTGCACGAGAAACCTCACGAGATAGGCGACTATAAATTTAGTTCTTGACCAGTATAAGCCCTCTTGATGCCGTTGGGAGGAGTTATTTAGTTTTAGATTAATTTTGGTAGAATTCACACGTAGATTATTTCATTTAGAATGTGAGAATTAATATATATGAACTATTTTAAAAATCTATTTGTTAGTACCATAGATTGAATTTTTTTAATGTTTACTTTGTACTTGTAAACTTTTATTAATTTCATTTGTATGCAATGTATTAATTAATATAATTGTAATTTGAGACTATTATTATACGTTATTTAAGTTACATATCGACATAAAGACATCTTGTGTGCTAGTAACTATTTTTTAATCTTTCGCTCTTATTGCATTAATTTACAAAATTTGTTGTTCCTTCAGATTAAAAGTAATCATTATCTTATTTTTTCAGTAACTGATATATGAATTTTTCATTAAATTAATTATGCATAATTTAGAGGAATGGAATATATTTTGTGTTTTTTATATATATATTTATAAAACGAATTTCGTTCAAAACATATACTTCGGTATGATAAGTAATAATTTAATGTTGTTTTAAAATTTATTAGAAATAAAAATTACTTACGATTTTGTTGTATCGAAAGATTTTTGACAATTAATTTCCTTATTTTTCTTTCTTATATGCTATACATTCGAGAAGTACATAAATTGATCAAAATATTAGAAGAAAAAAGAATATTATAATGCAAACATCTTGACAATAGTACCAAATACTTTTAATGAGGTAGTCATGATGAAATACTGATCTCCAACTAAATCCATTAAAACCCTTACGAATGAATCAAACCGCATTAGTTTAAAAATAGCTTTTCTCAAATGTGAAAAACTAAATGAGTACATTTGTTCCTTATAAGTGAAAATAAGATGCAAGAGAGCCACTCATTCCCCTGAACGTTCCATTTACATATTATCTGAAGAAACTCACTTCTAAGCGCATCTTGAAAGTATTTGCTTGAGAAATCTCTTCGAGAAGCGAGAAGAGGAAGTTACGCGCGTTGATTTTAAAAAAGGTTCATCCTGCTCGTCTTATTTACATCGAAAGAGCAGCATCATTACTGAAAGCGGACAAAAAGGCGAAAAGGAAAAGAGGAAAGAAACTTTATTCGAAAACTTTTTTTAACTTTGAGAGAAAAATAATCAGTTTTCTGGAATAGGGGTTGAGGAATCCATAGACTTGCTGGTATAATTAAAATGTGACTAGTGTTTTCTTAACATTTTGGAAAAATTTATCCTTCGTTAAAAATCTCTTTAGGTAGGAAATAGCATAAGGGAGATCTAAACGAGATTCACATCAAATTCGAATAAAAGAAGGCTTGGATTAAAAAGAGAGAAATTTCATTTTTCAATGAACACATCCTAGAAATCACTTAAGAAATAAATAATAAATAAAATAAGATTTGTGATGTGCAAGCTCATTAAAACTTTATTTATAATAAATGAAATTGCTTAAGAATTTTTAAAAAAAATTCCTGTATTCCTACCTCTACACTTTATCCGAAGAATATTATAAATTTTTTAAAAAATAGATAAAAAATAATTCACCATAATACGAGTAAAGTAATTTTTTTTTCCTATTTTTAAATATGAATTAGCATGTGAGAAAAAGAGAATTCTATAAGAACAAAGTTAAGATAATATTTCTATGAAAAAAGAAATCTGCTTTATTCTCGAAGTATAGATTTCACAAACTTATGTACTGTAAACGTTTCAAGAGTTGTTATTAATCTTTGTACTTTTAAACACAATTTTTTTTTAATTTCTTAAGAAATAACTTAAATTAGATAAACATTAATCATTATTGCTATATGTAATTAAAATCAAATTAGTTATTCGCTTTCAATTACACACTCAAATATTAAAAAAAAAGATTATATTAGTTAATTTTATATATTTTTAATTAAGTTATACACACTTTTTCATATCAGAAAATGTTACGTGCAAATTGCACAGATTATTGCTATTAAATAGTACTGTGTGCTAGTACATAAATTGAATCGAGATGTCTGAAAAAATATAGTGGTATGTATATGTGGCGGTGTGATATTTATATAAACCAGTACTAAACATCACGCGAAGACGATCGTTTTGGCGTGATCGATGAAGTACTCGCGTTCGGAACGGAAGGCACTCTGATCGAATTTTCCTCCTTCATATACATAACAGCATGAATAGGTTATTGTATTTTATGAATCAATGCGTTTTGTGAAAGCATTTATGAATCATTCCAAAAATTCTTATAAAGAAAATAACTTGAGTCTGCTTTGAAGGTCCTCTATGTTGTTGTTGTCTGCTCGAATCTTGAATACTGCAACCTTATTTGGAAACATTATTGTAAAAGTAATGTCGAAATTCTTGAAAAAAAATGCAAAATAGGTTTATAAGATACTTTTTAATGACAAAATATCAGCAAAAGGTTTCATATTACGAGTTTGAAGTCCCGTCGAGATCTTTTTGGAGTAATTATTATTATTATTTTTTTGATAATGTCACCGATAATAAGATTGACTTCGTGGATATTTTATACAGTATTCATTTTTCTACACCAGCGAGACGTTTCCGAAACCATTCCTTATTTGAGGATAGATTATTCAGATGCGATTATAAAGGATGGTCCGAATTCATGGTACAAACTTTAAGGAGTTGGTACAGGATATTGTAACAATCTGGTCTATATAGATCCTTAGGGTCTATGACGACCTGCAAGGGGTCCACGTCAGCGGAAAAATAATTTGGGGGTCTATGAAGTATAAATGGGGGTCTACGATAGTGGCTCTTATTAAATCATTTCATGATCTTAATTTTAAAAGAAAATTTAATCAAGTGAAAACCAGATTTACTCATTTAACAGACATATTTATTAAATTTAATGAGATTAATTTGCAGTTCCGCAACAGCATAAATTTTATTAAAACGATTATCATTTCAGCTTTTCTTGCCAGAATTTAGCTAAAAGAGTATAATATTGTACGTTGCAAATTTTTCCAGTTTCTCAATTTGTCACAGACAATATACCAGGAAAACGACGTTTTAACCTACGTTCAACATTTAAATGCCCTTTATTCAGATTTTGAAATTAGATTTGAGAATGCTTTGACTGTGGTGATACCACAGTAGACAATGACTTCATATGTTCGCATCGAAAAAAAAAAGAATTCCAGATTACGAGAGTAACTGAAAGGAATAGACACTAACGAAGATCTTTAGAAGTAAAGTTTAGAAACTGATGTCAGCCTTTTTGGCTTTAAAAAGATATTCCTACTATTAATCCCAAATAATGGAATATCTCGAGAAATTTTTTAATTGCCTTTTCTAGTGAGGAGTTTCAACGCGGTTGCCATGGTCCAAAGCAAAAAATTAAAGAAAAAAGACTGGACACTACTAACCGATGAGATTTCGGGTTAAATACGACAAGACTAATGCCAAATGTTGAAAATTTGTTATTGAAACGACAGATTAATCACTCCCATTAAAAGCATTTGTTTGTTGCACAGTTACTTTATGTAACAAAAAACAGTTATGTATTAATTCAATTTTAATTAAATTAATTAGCATGTACCTCTTAAGTTTTAAACCCAATACTTTATTACACAGTTAGAAATTTAAGTAAGTAACTCTATACCAGATATCAAAAGGAGATTTAAGTTTATAAATTTTGAAAAATTCAGTATTAAGTAGGGGTTTACTCAAAACCCAAAATCAAGGCAAGGGGTCTAAGAGCCAAACAAGTTTGGGAACCTCTGATTTATAGTATAGGAATGTATGAGCGAAAGAGTGACGTGGTGAGACAAAAAACAAGAGACGAAAAGAAAGACAAAGTGTTTATTGTAAACGTCATTGAAAAGTGTAATGTTTTCAATAACTGTTCGAAAATTCATCCACCATTAGTGAAACATGTTTGACAGCGTCCGGAGGAGCGATTGGCGTGCACTTTCAAACATGTCAGGTATTTCACGCACACTTGCAGGAGCCTCAGATACTCGGGAAACGAGATCCTCATCTAAGCCAAGTGGAGTCGGATAAACAAGATTCTTCAGATGTCCCCACAAAAAGTAATCGAGGCACGATAAATTGGGAAATCGGGGTGGCCAAGAGACAGGTCCACCACGCTCAATCCATCGCACCCCAAACAAACCCACATCGCTGTAAAATTCTGTGATCTAGCATTCGTCGATCAGAAAACTGACCTTTATACATTCATAGCGCAGTTCTGCCGTTATTATTTTCACGGCCTTAAATGAAATGCATGTCTGCTCAATCATCATTTCTGCTCATAGTCTGATTCTAATCTGTGTATAAAATGATAAATATCTCTATCAGTTGCTGCCTTTAACACAGGAATGATATGAGAATAACGATTTACGATAACGATAATGATTAGTTTGATTTTCAAGGCTACACGTTGCTGTTTGCGCATTTCAGATAGGTCACAGCATTGGGAGAGGTAGATGTAATAGTTCTGTTTTTTTTTCAAGGGTGACCATTACAAGGGTATAATCAGAGGACCAAGATTACAAATAATCCTGAAGCTAAAGTCTCCAAGAATGCTGTAAAAAGACATTTAAGGAAGGCAGCTATCATAGTGTATCAAAAGCATTTTCTTCTGATGTTTGGTTTAATTAATGGATTTAAAGAATAGATATTTTAATTTAAATTAAAAAAATTTTTTTTCTATTTTATAACTAGTTTCCAATTTTTAAAATTTTATTAACATTAAGTTATGTTGTAGTTTGTTGCATCTAATGTTTTTTTTTTTAATTATTTTTCTTTTTATAAAAAAAATGTTACCGCTAATTTTTACTATAACATAACATGTATTTTTGTTTTATTCCTTAAAATATTTAGACTTAGTTGTATGTGTTTAAATTTTAAAGCGGCAAGCAAACAGTTTGCTCATTATATCTCCTATTTTCGAAATCAGTATTTATATAGATCGGTAGTTAAATAGAGAGATGATGGAAAAGGACATAGCCTCAATTGGCTTTGCATTTTTTAAATTGAGACTTTTTGCGACAAATACCGTAAAATCTGGCGTATAACACGCATTTTGAACTCAAAAAATAAGATCGAAATTTAGGGATGCGCGTTATACACCCAGTATAAAAATGAGAGCTTTAAAAATAAAAAAAAAGTTGTGCATAGAAAAAAAATAGACTTCTACATATATCGAAATACTGTTTATTTAAAAGAAATGACACTCCTTATGAACTTAAAGCGTTGAAGTTCTAGAAGTATACTACTTTTTTTCTGAAGCTTGGAATAATATCTCGAAAAAATGATTTCAAAACAAAAGAGCATTGCTCACGTACATTTTAGGTTTATTCTTGGAAAAAGAGGTGCGTGTTATACGGCGAACATACTAAAAATTAAAAATTGCTGCTTGAAAGTATAGATGCGCTTTATACGGCGGTGCGCGTTATACGCAGAACTTTAAGGTAATAATCTTTATACTGTAGTGTCGCCTTGATAGACGGCTGTTTGCTACCCCTATTTTCATTTTCCTAGCCCAGAAATGAAGAGAATATCAAGATCGGTTATTTTCTTCTTCAAAGGGGACTATAGACTCTTCTTTAGTGCCCTAGGGCGAAACAGCTGTGGCATCGGCTCATAGACGGATGTTTGCTACCCCTCTTTTTGTTCTCTCATAGATTCACCTGAATAGATTCACCAAATGGCATTTTGTTCACAGCGCTCTATAGAAAGGGCACACCTGTTTTGACGGCTGTCTATTCTTTTGTTTCTATACATGCATAGAAAGGAGAGTCGGATTTTGTGTGGAAAAAACGCCAAGTGGAGTATTCTCAGTGTCTAAGAGACATGTCGATTGATAGACCCTCTATATAGTTTACGAGGTGCGGCGACATAAAGGGTCTCAGTCGAGAAAGACTTTTTTCCTAAAGAACCAATAGGGGTTGGTACCAAGACAGAAGGTGTCGGGTGAAGACGCAATTAGAAATTATTGGAGGTATGAAGAGATTGTTAGGAAAGTGGCTAGGGATTTTTTTGTGATACGTGAGATAGACTACGTGGAAGTGGGAGATCAGCGATGGTAAATCAGCGCAAGGCTGCTCGGCAGTGGGAAGGCCAATGACTGGAGACCAGCGTGTTCAACTACAGGAGCGAACGCTGTGGGGCAGCGGAACCAGAGATCAGGAAGATCAGCGAACTGCAATCTGGATTTTTTCCCCAGCGAAAGGCTTGCGGAGCAGCGAAAGATTGATACCGGCGTCCAGAGAAAATAGAAAGCTGATCTAGAGTTGCTAGCGACTACTAGAAACTCCATTTTGGGCAAATCATGGACATTACTGTAACCAGTTGAAGACCTGCGAGACAGGTATGTGCTGATACGAGATGCTGGTAGCTAAAGGTGTAAAATATCGTCTTGATAGATACTATAATAATGTTGTTCACTTTCTACTAGTTTGTAAATAAAATAATATTTTACCAAAGCTGTGTGATCCCTCTTGTTACCCAGGAATTAAGTAAACATGGGGGTCACGACATTACAATACCATTGAAAAACAATCGGAAATTTACAACTGCGTATTCTTAACATATTGAAACACTTATCAGATTGTTACGGGTCTATCCGCTTTCTTTCCACTAATAGTCCTCTTGGGGAATATTGGGTCTTTAAAAATTATTCTATTATATACCTTCCTCCTCCTCCGAAGATGTGATTATGTAAATTAAGACTTGTATATAAAGATTAAACTTTCGAGTTAGAGAGAGAGAAAGGTTAGACTGCTAATGGACAGCAGTGATTTATTAACGTGAAGTGAGGCGTGAACACTTCGTAGCATATTTGTGTAATATTAAAATTGACGATATAGTCAATTAAGGATTAAATTGGATTAAGTCGCTTAAAAGTAGAAGGTGTATTGCCTGGACGTAAGTGATTCGATTTATTAAGACTTCGCGTATCTCGTCTACCTCGCTATTGCTTCCCATATTAAGTAATTGGTGTATCTCTTAACTTGAGTTATAGAATTTGTGTGGTCGTTGATAAAACTGTGAATAAATATATGTTATTTTGAATATGGCTAATCTTCCTTGCGATTCTCCCCCACTAATGGATGACGAGGGATATCCATTACAATGTATTCGGAGTATTTTAAGAGCTCTTTGAGTGAAAGAATTTAAATTACTAAAAAATTTACACAAGCACTTTTTTCCTAAATGTTTTAATCCTATCATGTAAAATAAAACTTAAGGTATTAAAAAAAATATGTTTATTTATCTATCTAGTTTTCAAACGGTTTATTCGTATTATTTTTAATACCCCTCAATAACCCTTTTTCTTTTCACACTTATTGCAGAGGGAGCGTAAGCACCAACGTTAACTTCTGTATGTATTTTTTGAAACTTAAAAAAAGTATTTAAAATTGTTAAGCACTCTTAGAGTTGAACATTTCAGGGTATTACTACATTCAGTCTAGACTTAAGCCCTACATTAAAAGCCTCATTCTTCAAGATACTCTCAAATTCGGTAAGACATGCTTGTAAAATGGTCGCTAAATTTTAGTGTTTCTTCATATCTATTACTGAAAAGAATCTAACGTGTTTTCATCTTAATTATTAATTTTATTTGTTAGAAAAATGAAGAAAATATCTGCAACACATTTATTCAAAATTAAAAAAAAATTTTTTTTTTTGAAGTAAATATCGATTTGGATAAATAAGTACACGAAACTGCTTACGAATACTTTGATAACATTGAAACATGTCATTAACTATCAAGTCAAGCACTCTATGAATAAGAGTAAAAAATTCCTTTCTTTCAACTGCTAAAGCAGGTTTTTAGTTTCACTTTGGCAGGAAATATCATTGTTCGCATTGTCATATATACATATCTTTCGATTTGTTGAACCCTCTCCTTTCACAAACTTTCAACAGACTCCTTTATTGTAGGCGTGAAAACTCTTCATGCCCTGAACGTTTCATGCTTTGTATATAGAATGATATTTTCATAATATACACACTCTCTAAAATTTTTCACAGTTCCATAACAAAAGGAGAAATCTGAATGGTACTCGTGGGGAGAGAATGAAGGAATTTTGTACG
Source organism: Trichonephila inaurata madagascariensis (assembly GCA_019973955.1). Taxonomy (NCBI): domain Eukaryota; kingdom Metazoa; phylum Arthropoda; class Arachnida; order Araneae; family Nephilidae; genus Trichonephila; species Trichonephila inaurata. The sequence goes on along the minus strand of BMAV01006561.1, from coordinate 16,997 downwards.
TCAAGCGGGGTTTACAATATTGCACATTTCCATTCAATTTCTAATGGATTTTTTAAAGTAATTTGGAACAAGGATGCAAAATTAAAACTTTTAGATCAGCTTTATTGCTATCATTATATTAGAATTTACCAGTTAGTAATCTTACTTTTTTGATATTCAAATAGATTGAAAATGAGGAAAAAAATGAGTATAAAGTAAACTTTTAGTCCTCTTCAAAAAAAGATAAAACTAAATTTATTTCGGACTGCTCGAGGGTAACTCATTGAAACAAACCTAATTTCTAAATCATAAGGGAGAGATAAAAAAAGTATATAGATCATTTAATGATAATATTAACGATCACCCAAAATTGATTGTTTTTTGATTTACATCGCATTCTGCAGCAACGCGAGGCCTATTGTCGACGGATCTAGTGATTTTGAGCCATGGTCAATAGACAAGGAAGGCACCTATACTGTCCCCGTCTCCAAACTTTTATATAATGTCAGAGAGAGAACTTAAAGGTTCGACAAGAAGTCGATTGTAACGATTTGACGTGAATCATATCCTCTATACAATGGGGATGGCTTCAATGGCACTGGAACTCTAACGCCACGAGTCGACAACACCGGCCATGAGTTCGCGACCAGGACCACTCAGCTACCACAGCCACTATCTTAAGTAGCATTGGCCGCGGTAGCCGGGTGGTATAGGTATCGGATCGTGGCTGGCTTTGTCACGAATTCAAACCCAGTACCACTAAAGACCCGCCGTGTAGGGCAGCGATGCACGCTAAATCTGACCAGAGCTGAAGCGTCCTCCCGTTGGTGTGGTGTGGCAGTTAGGAGAGGGGGGTGCCAGCTCAGGTGTCGTCCACGTCACTTGACCATGGTTCAAAATTACGGGGTCCGTCGCCAAAAGGCCTCGTGTAGCTGAACAGTGTGACGTTAATATTCACTCACTCATCTTAAGTAGCAAATAAACTTCTCTGAGATATAATGCTGAGAGGTTGTTTATTTAAGTGGAGATATAACGATTCGTTCCAAAAATAATCTTTGCAAAGCTTTCTTCACTTTCTGTGAATGCAGAAAAAGTCATCTCAAGCATTGATATAAAAAGGAAAACAACCATAAAAGCCTTGCATGGATAACCATCTACGCGGCAATAAGAAAAATTCCATTACATTTCTCATGGATTTTCGGCAACTTCAAGAAGCAATCAGCTTCTGAGTCATGAGTTTTTTTCCCTTTCTTTTGGTCTGTAAATCCAATTCGAACAGGTATTTTTTTTTTCTAATAATCATGTCCACTTTAAGGGATAAAGAAGAGGTAAAAACATTTTCAAATCCGACTAAGTTTTAGAGTGCCACGATGGGAACGAGGAAGAAATAAGGGAGATTGCAGAGAAAAAGAGACAGAAATCCGCTTATTCCCATAAAAATAAGTGCATTGCAGTATTTAATTTTTTGTGGACGCGCTTTGTCGTTGGAACAGATACTGGAAAAGATTCTCATAAGCTGGATTATTTTCATAGAATGAGGATGTTTGAGTTAAAACTGTTAGTAAGTGCTTATCTGCTGCATTATGCAGTGTTTCATGCCACGGATTCTTGATAATTCCTACGAAAGGGAATTTTAAGCTCATCTTCCCTATTGGAGGGGCAATGCAAACAGTTAAGTATGAAGTAATAATCTATATTGGGGATGGGATATTGGCAATGAAATTTTTTGTTCCGATTCCTTTTTATTTCTGTATGTTATTTTTATTACCATTGTAATTCTATATGTGGCATGATGTTTCTGATATGAATAAAAATAACGAAAATGAAAAGATATATGAGAAAATTATAGGTATGTTATTATTCGTTACCCATTTGACGGAGATTTTGGTGTTTGAAATCTCTTCCTGAAAAGTTCTGTAATTATTTAATTTAAAGATAAAAAATAGTTGGTGAGCAAGATGGCTCCGTAAAGACATGCTTTAGTAAACTACATATTATATAATTTCTGCATTTTTAAGGATTTATTTGTCTTTTTTCTTTGGACAAATTTTTTTAATTTGATAGTCTTTGAATTTTGATTTAAAATAAAAATTTGTATTTCCTTGTTTCATACTTTATAATTGACTTCATAAAATGACTTCTCCGTATTTTATTATGTAATGAAAATTACTAAATTCAATCAAGTCGTAATGTCCCCCTCCCCCACATACGTTAGATAATTTTTATGGCTGCGTTTTGATAAGAAAAAAATACGCACCGAAAAAACTATGGTTGGTATAATAAAAGTTTTTTTGTGACCACGAACTAGTTATTATACCTTGAATTTTATGGTATTATTCTGAAAATCAAATTTATTTCACTTATTCTCAACGAGTGATATAACTGGTAAACGCTAATTAGTAATATAACTTTAAAATGTTGCTAGTAACTTATTAATAGAATAACCCAATAACAGGCGGCCCATGTAAGTATTTTTTACAGTTGCACGAAGAAGAAATCGCACAAAAGTTTTGAAAAGCTATTCAAACCTTATTTATCCATACAGAAATTTCTTTTGTACTTTGACTGTCGATGCGTAATGTTCAAGAACATGTATTCAAAAGATGTTTTCACATATTGAAAACTGCTTCAACGTTAACATTATGTTCTTACTTTTTTTAGTCTGTATTGAATCGCATTTTTTACTGTATTCCTCGTTTCTGACTGAATTAATCTATTTATATTGGTATAAAACGTATTCCATTCATCTCTAGGCTATAACTCTAACTACAGTTCAAATTTTACATACTAGACAAAAACAGAATACTTATGGATTTTTTCTTACTTTAAAAGACACTACCTTGTATAACTGTTTGAGATACAAAGTCTTAAACCCATTTGAAACTGAAACATTTTCCCCATTTTCAAATGTGTTGCAAGTTTGCACGGGTTCTTTGAAAATAAGTGAATGCAGCCTTATTTTTTATATTTAAACTAAAAGATGAATTCATTCTAAAATTTAAATCTCATTTTTTAAAGTAATATTTTGTTAAGGAAAATCTCATTTAACATAGATTGAAATACTTCCCTTTTCAGGAATTTTAAGCCGATAGAAAGGATAAAATCTCTTACTTCATAGCCATGTGATAGAAACGAAGTAATAACTGATCACTCTTGGGAATTATATACTTTAAATTCTAATGAAAACAAATTATTTTGTTAAATATGTTATTTATAAGTTCTATAAAACAATTAAATAACCCACAATTTTGTCGGACAGTACAAAAATGTAAATTAATTTACTTTATATATGGTTTTTCTATTTTTAATAGCCATTTAATATTAATTAATATCAAGTAAGATATTATTTGACAAATGAAAAAATCGTACTTCGTAAGTACACATAAGTTGATTTATTCTTCAACTTTGGGGCTTTAGTTATTCACCAATTTAGTACAAAACCTATGTAAATTATATTTCACTAGCTGATACACCCGTTCCTTGCACGGGTGAATTGAAAATTTACATAATACCGATTGAAGAATAAAGTTTTTAATGAGTTAATTTTGTGAAAATTGCAAATTAAACAAACAAAAAAAAAAGAGCTTTTTGCATATCTCATCTAAACAAACAATCACTCATATTTGTTAAATTTTAAGTCTGAAGGTCTAATAGCTGATAAAAAGGATTTTTTTATTTATAACGCCCCGTAATTCTCTTGTGGGTCGATTTTTGAAAACACCTTCCTAAGCTGATCTCTCCTCAGCAAAAGTACCACATTATTACAAATTTTGTGAAATGAACGCCTAAAATAGTGTAAATAATTTATATCTGGTTGTGTTATACGTTAATATTACTTTCTGTTGTATTTATTTTATGTTAAAATTGTAATATTCGCAAGCAACGCCGTTTCTTACATTATAATGGCGCTTCAATGGTTGGTGATAGAGCCAAGTTACCATCGTTTTTGTCGTCCAAGTTGGCAACTTGGTGATTGATTGAACGGTCAGAATTTGATACGCAGTAGATCCCGCTGGTGGGGAGCTGCAACAAAGAAGACCACAAAAACATTCTCCATAAAAATATATATTTACATGCCAATTTTCATAGTGATCGGTTGAACGGTGTTGGAAGCGAGGTCATATATACAAATATCCATTTACACACACACACACACACACACACACA
>BMAV01006561.1:820-12684 GCA_019973955.1 Trichonephila inaurata madagascariensis | reverse complement strand
ACACACACACACACACACACACACATAGATTGTTAGATTATTAATTAACCTCTCACAGTAGGAAGCTATACTGGAGCTGTTGGCGATCTCGTAATTTTTAACTACGTTTCATTGGCGCGAATGACACTTGAGCTAGCTTTGTATTATACAAACACGAGTGCTTTGGGCCTCGGCAGGTTTAAAGTGCGTCAACCTCACGACATGATTTGCCTTTATCAGCATCAGGAATGAAATGCATTGTTCAGCAAAAATAACCACTACAATGAGGAAGCCCATGCACGAAAGTGCTGTTTAAACACTAAAAAAGATTTTTGTTATCTTTTTTATATTTATTTCTTAAAAGATTTTTAAAAAAATAATTATCAAGTATTAAAAAGATAGGAATTTTCAAATTCTTATTAAAATGAGTTTCTTAGCATTTTAATAACAATCTTTTTCTGAAAGGTTCGATATAAAATATATGAATCAATACTTATTAAGGAGCACTATTCTAAAATATTTCTGTTTTTCTGAACATTAAGATATTTAAGACACACACACATCATGCATTCTAAATATAAAGCATCCGCGCTTAGGTGATGAAAATACTTGAGTAAACTCGCTTTTCCTTTTCTGAGAGAGTGACCTATCACTCGACCAAACTGCCTCTCGCAGTAACCTTTCCAGTCTACTTTTCGGGAAAGAATCTCATTCCAATATAAGGAAAGATGCACAACGTTTTCCCCAATATTGACAAATTTTCTGAAAACCAATTCACGTTTTTGCTGATGTTGTCGTTGAAAATTATTTTTTCCCAAACAATCTTTTTGTCGACGTTTTTCCAGCTTCTTTCCATCACGTGTCTGTAAAAGGTAAACGAAGTCTTGGAAACACATTAAACTTCTCTTTTTTCTCGGGACAACGCTTGTACTAATTACAAACTTAGAATTGTGAAATGTATGTGTGTTTTTTGCTTTTAACTGTTCGAAATGAGGTTGGTTCTTAGAAGTGAATCTTCAGGAATAGGGTTTGCAATCCCGTATTACATTTTCAATTTCGGGATTTCAGGATTATATTATCCTAATCCCGGGATTAAGACTGGACAATTTATGAAAAATATTTACACATTAGCTTAGCTGAAATTAAGTAATAAAACTGAAACCATAATTAAAAAATTGGTTTAACATTGTTATTTATTGAAACAAATTAAAAAATTGGTTTAATATTATTATTTATTGAAACAAATTAAAAAATTGGTTTAATATTATTATTTATTGAAACAAATTAAAACAAAACTTAATTCATTGCAAAAACAAATAAAAATAGTACGTAATGACATTAAAAAACATTTCTTATGTTTCTGTAAATAAGATCTTAAAAACACAACTCGTCCGGCGTTTCATCATTTAAACGTCTTTTTATTTTTGTTACAAATTGTCCTGCCAAAAAAAAAAAGTGCTCGTTCAGACTCTACACTAGTATATATATTGGTTTTATCATCATTTCATAGAAATATGTTCTTTCCAGGTAGTCACCACGTTTCCCTCCATTTTCAAAAAGAAACATTTCTTTTTGAATTTTTGATGACAGCGTCTCAAATCTAATAGGCTCTGTATTGGTGTGTATCCCCTCTTTAATAACTTTATCTGGTCCTTCTACTACACTTTACGGTTTTTGTGTACAAATTCATTCTGTCGTCATAGTCACATGATAGTGAAAGCCACGTGATTCTAGCCAATCAATTTAAAAACTCATGTGACGTCATAGTCACACGATAAAAACTATCTTGTGTTTCCAACTAATCAGTTCACGCGTTCCGGTGTTGCCAAGTTTTACTCTTTGCAGAAACTTTCTCTTAAAAAGTACATTTGTATACAAAATGCATTTTATTTAAAAGTATAAGCATAAAATACGATTCTTTTTTAATTTAAAAAAATCTTTTTGAAGAAATATTTTTCCCTAACGTTTAAACATCTTTAACCAAATATGAAATTTTATCTCAGTTTTACAAATAGAACAACAAGTACATTTAGTTTAATGTTTGTTTTGAATTCAATGGAAAACACGTCGTGTTTGTTTTTATCATGTGATATCATGAATTGAGCCCATTATTGAATCAGAATGGGAATCCATTTCAAGTGCCTCATTTGAAATAGAAGATCCATTTGTATGAGCTGTTAGTAATGCTGTGGGATTCGAAGGGTCAAGTTTTTCGAGCAGGTCCACTATTAATTTACGGCATTTATTTGAAGAAAGAGCTGTGACACAAAACCTATTCCTGAGACGCTGCTTATACCATTGAGTAAGTATTGTAAGTTATAAGTGCACAAAAGAAATTCTACGTACATATTTCATAAAAAAAATACATAGATTTTCTGAGAATTAAATTCTTAGAATATTTTGATGAGAAAAATATTTTTCAATATATAATTCTGATAAAAATTTAATCCCGGGATTAGCTATTTTAATCTCGGGATTTCGAGATTTGAAGAAATACCGGGATCCTGGGGCTGCAAACCCTATTTAGGATGCGTAACGCAATGATGTTAATGAAACTTCGTGATTTAATTTTTTTATTTATCTTCTGCCGTATTAGTTTCTCAAAGCAATTCAATATACATAGGGATTTTTGAAAAGTAAAATAACAAGCTCATTCAAAGTAAACGTTTATTCAGGAAATAAAGCGTAACATACAATGTAGAGAGTCACAAATACATATTACTGCTCTAAATAGTCCCTAAACTTATTGAAATATTTGTTCCATCGAAACCAGCATCGCGTGGAAATCTGCGTCAAGGTTTTGAAACCACTTCACGACGGCTTGCTGAACCTCAGCATGGCTTCTGAGATGCTTACATCTTAAGAGTTTCTTTAAAACAGGGGTACTCAACCTTTTTTCTGCCAGGCCGCATGCATATTTAACTATTTCAAGAGGGCTGCATACATATAAAGTCTATTTCACGCGGACCGCAACATGAAAATTAATGGGAGAAATGCTTTAAGACTAAGATAACATAGAAAAGTTCAAATGGGGAAATTGATCAAAATATTAAAACTCCTCTATTTTGCTTTTTTTTTAATTATTATTTTTTTATATTTTTTATTTTTGTCACTAAGGAAGTATTTAAAAATCACTCTCTTCTGAGACATTATCACTAACAAAACACTTTTTGCTGTTGTAAAGAATTTATTCAAGAAAGCCTATTTATCACTTCTTGAAAAAGATATTCGAGGAAAAATGTCATTGAATGATTCCTGTTTATTGTTATTTTTTAAATACAACACTTTCGTGACAAATCAAACAATTACTAAACCATGCTTGTTTTTCACTAAAAAACAGTCAACTTTTCGATCGTCTTGAAAAAATCTATTTTCTTCGAATATCTTACGCTTGCAAGATATGAAAAATAGTTAAAAATTAGTTCCACTCATAAAATTGTCACTACTCCACTATTGTCTATTATCACTAATTCGCACCCATACGACATTGACAGCAAAAACCAAAATTAATGTATTTGATTTATTAACAAAGAAATTCCCACCAAATTTTCATAAATAAAAGACTTTCTCAGAAATGGGCCATGACCAGGCAACTTAAAAAAGCCCACCGGGCCGCATGTTGAGTATCGCTGCCTTAAAGGCTCGAAGGCAGAGACTTGGTACGAGGAAAAGGCAAAACACTTGGTACGAGGTCAGGAATGTAAGGAGGGTATATAGTCCAATACCTCCCCTCAAAAATGCTTTTTCTTCAACTCGCACATCTGTTCTGTCTTTTGTCAAATTCCATGCATCAATACCTGACATATTACTTGTGCCATATTCTTCTACCAATTGTTGATGAATTTCACAGGAGCATTTTTCTTCAAACGCATAAACCGTGTCATGCTTCTTATTTAACAAACTTCATCTACCATCTCTTGAATGCTGTGATTGTCTTCGTCATCTTCAAAAGGAATTTTACGCACACGCGTAATTTGCTCACCCGTCAGGTGTATTGTTATCTTACTTTTTGAAACTTCTACGTATAACTGAAATCTCGATTGGAATAAAATAATTACATTCCGCTTAGATTTAATAAAGTTGGTATTCTATTTTATTGTTTATACTACAATTAAGCTATATGCTATTATGCATATATAATTAAACCTAATATTCACTCATTCACTCATTAACATATATATGTATCTAACAATTCTCTATTTAAATTTTTTTTCGAGATATTTTCTCTAACTTATAATGGACTTGTAACTCTCCAAGAGACATCGTGAGATAATAAACTCCTTTAGTTTGCCCTTCTAACAGGCAATACCATTTTAGCCACAACTTTATCTTCTCAAATACTGTCGCTTTGACACGCGACAGTATTTGATTGAGATAATTGCATCAGGACCAGTAGCGCCCAAAGGAATTCTTCAAGGGGGGTGGGGTCCGGGATCAAAAGTTCACCAATCTTGTATTATGCTCCTTTTGATTTTGTCGATTTTCGGGAACAAAACACAGTAAAAAACTAATTATTGAATAAATAATTAGCATTAATTAATAAAATTAATCATTAATAACAAATAATTAAATTTTACGTACTATATACTTAGAATTATAATCAATCAGAAAAAAAAATCAAGGGCTTTGGGAGGTGGGGGGTCCGGACCCCCAGTCCCCCCTTGTGTGCGGCACTGATCAGGACCCATCAGCGTATTAAACATTCGAAGTAAGTAAGAAGCTTGTAAGTGTAAGTGTAAGTGTAAGAAGCTTTTGTAGGGAAAAGTATAAAACGGTGGGAGATCTCAGGAACGCGGAGAGAAACACTTTTGTCGATTGCCGTTACTGCGTGTGTGTTAATGCTTTTTGCTTTATGTCCGTCAGTACAATGCGAAGTTAAAATACAAGCGTTTCTTCAATGAATCGACTGCAATCATTTTTCAAGTTATGTTCAGAGAGAAATTGCACATTGTTCAGAGGCAGGTAATTTTTAAAAATCATTATTTTGTAATAATTAAGGTGCAGTAATCACTTCGTGATATTTAGTTTTCTATTTATTATTTTCTCCATTTATTTTGAAATTTTCTTCAACCACAAATTTCCCTTATTTCATTTTAAAAAATTACCCCCTGATTTTTTTTTTCAACTGTTAGTCTTATTTTCTTATGAGATATCGGAGCTTTCACGGTCACTCCATAGATGTCGCTAAAATCGGTTTTCCTTTGTTGTGTTTTCTCCTTAAGTGGAGCGAGGTGGTTGACAAGAAAATGAACTCCATTACATTATTTGAGGACAAAATTGTGTTTGCTCGAGCATTATGGAGTTAAAATTAGATGTAAAGCACACAAGGCGCTTAATTACTTTTATCTATGTTATAGCTACAAATTTTGTTCTGCCGTCGATTATTTAATTTTTGAAAACTTTTTGAATGTATTTTTTCCCTATTTTATCGTATATTCTGAGAATTCCTTGTATATTTATGGAAAGCTTTTGTTATCAAAAATGATGTACTAGCTAAACATTTAAAATTTAATGAAGTTCGTTCACAATTTTCCCCCCAAAATACAAAGCTTTTCTTATTCTGATTTCTTTCTTTCCATTTGTTTACATTAAATAATCAAGGTGAATAGATAAAAATGTATTTCCTTATTAGGAAGAGTATAAGCTGAATTAAAGAATTTACAGTTCACTTTGTTGATGCTTTCCATAAATAAGAGTTAAAACAAGAAATAGAGTTAGGGAGAATCGACTTTTGATAAATTTTAAATTTCAATGTTATTAAATTTTAGCATTTTTACTTGTTTTAAATGATCTTCAGTTTTTAAAAATAAAAACGTAATGTATGAAAAAGTTTCATAGGGAAAAAAAAGACCCTTATTAACAACAACTTTAACAACAGATCGCAGTTTGATTTAATGTGATATTTCGTATATGAAGTCTAACGTTGTTCAAAAAATACTTCAAGTCGGCCATCATTGCAATACCTCCATGATAATATCTTTACGTGGCCTCAGCCAAAAATTGAACGGAAACAATAAGAGGAATTTCTTTTTTTCTGAAACCGACGAGCTTCGTATGCTTTTTTCAGTTCCACATTTTACTGATAAAAAATATTACATATAATTATTCAAACTCTATATGCATTTTACCTGTTAAATTTGCTTTTTATTCATGTAAAAAACATGTTGACATGTTTAAACTTTTTTTTTAATTATAGAAAGCTATATCTATATTTATAAAGGAGTAAATCAATTCATTCATTCACTCACTCACAACAAGATCTTCTGAGCTGTTAGATCTACAGTCTTGACATTTGGTAAGCATGTTTCTTTTTTTCAGTAGGCATCCGTTAACAATAGATTTTGCAGTAATAGGCCTCCAGAGGGCATTAAAATGTTGTTATTGGAGAACAAACCCGTTTTTGACTTATTAGATCTACGGACTTCAAATTTGAAAAGCATGTTTCTATTGCTGAGTAGAGATCCAACTAGAAAGTTTTGCAGAAATTGGCCACTAACAAGGATTGCGATGATGACGGGAGCGTTTTAGATAAAAGTCCCGTTTTTAAACAACTGGCTAGACTATGGCAAACATGTTTCTTTTCTTGAGTGGAGATCCACCAAAAATGAATTTTCGAAAATCGATTCTGTAATAGGATTCTGGGGTTAAAGAGGTGCTTTAAATAATTATATTCCTTTTTAGAAATTGAAGTCCGGTTGTCTTTAAATCGAGAGACACGAGCTATAAGAATGTTTAATACAATCGAAAGCATAATATTAGTAATCTGGTATCAATAATTTAAAAAAACTACAACATATATAGTCAAACATCACCATGAAATACCCAACAAACCGGGTGTGTAACAGCTCAGCGTATATAATTCGCACATAACAAATTAGATAATAATCCTCTCTGACGTTTTAACTGAGGGGGGTGCCAGCTCAGGTGTCGTCCACGTCACTTGACCATGGTTCAAAATTACGTGGTCCGTCGCCAAAAGCCCTTGTGTAGCTGAACAGTGCGACGTTAATGTTCAATCAATTACGTTTTAGCTGAAGAATTCTATTAATTAGAGAAACTTAGCTGTAACTATTCTGTTATATTTTCGATTGAAATCGATTTATTTCATTTTATATATGCGTTTTTCAGTACGCAATTTCAATATGCTGTCACTTCGTGTTGTACACGTGTCATTCATGCAAAAGATCAATTTGGGCAAAAATAATAAATAATATCAGGTATTTTTGAACACTTTTATATTAATTTTTTTAAAAAAAATTCATATGTGGGAAAGATACACATTTGCAAAAAGAGGCGTTATGGAGTGCACATTAGATTTAATCATTTAGTTATCTTCTAAATGCATAATTTATCTTTACGTTAGAGATTAATTAATTTCGCGGACAAATAGTCTTAAAGTCGGGGAGGGGAGAGGAATAAAAATGTTTCCACAATTACTTGTGGACCATCACAAACTTAAAGTACACTGTCCACTACACGGGGTTGTCGATTTATTCCCCTAATCGTTGGTTCCCAATGGGTTGTATCACGGCAATAACATTCTCTACTTCTACTCGGGAAGGAAGACAAGCAGGATAATTTAGCGACCCATTGTAAGAAACGTCTCGCACTCCCCAAGTCGCCCCCAGGTGTTGGTAAGTAGGGTTTAGAAAAGTAGAGGACGCGCAATGCAATTTCCCAGATGCGAAATAACAGATTTTGTCCTGGAACAGTGCAATTGTATTGTTATTGTCTCCTTCGTTGTGGCTATTTCACCAGATGGTGGCTTTATAAGATAGGATAGCTTCGGCTAACTGGATCAACGTGTTTCTTTTTCAATTCCTACTATTAATTCACACTATCTATCTATATATTTATTTATTTGTTTATTTATTTATTTATCTTGGTGGAATTTTCAATCGTTAATAAAATACATTTTAAAGAGCCCAATTGAGCTGAAATTTAATATACATGATTATTTTGGATGACAGTACAAGAATTTAATTATAATTAATAAAAATTCCTTGATTAAAACTAATTATTTAAAGAATTAGAAATACACAGCCACATTGGCATCATTTTTGGCGACTTAGTGACCCTTTTGGCGACTTGTGTCAAAACTTGAAAAGGTTTTTTTTTCTCACGTGTGAAAGCATTCAGTAGAACTGAAATTTTATATACACGCGATTGTTTTGGATGTCAATACGATACTTTAATGATAATTAATAAAAATTAACCACCACTTAATGTTGTGATTTTGTCCTATGTATATACATGTTTATATTAATTGTAACTATTTAATAAAAAGTAGCTAAAATAAAATTTGTATTTGTTGATCTAAGTAAGAATTGACTTAATTTATTTTTATATTACTTGTTTTGTGGATTGCTGCTAGATTCGTTATCGACTCAGACGAGTGTCAATAGATCTTCATTCTATTTTGAAAATCGGAGACATACACCTTTAAAAATGATGCTATTAAACGTAAAATACTATAAAGAAATCTATTTCTGGTTAATTCCATGATTTTCCTTTATTATAAGGCATTAAGATGTTATATCAGAGTTTCTCAAACTGTGGGGTGCGCCCCCATAGGTGGGCGTCATAACCCTACGTGGAAGGTGAGAGCATATCGGAAAGTCGAAAATAAAAGATTATTTAAACAAATATTAATTTACTGAAAAGAAGAAAACAAAGAGAAAATAAATTCTGACATTATAAAAAACAAAATACATATTTATACTGTTATAATATACTTATAAATGTATCAGCACTGTACAATGTATTTGATAATTAATTTATGAATATAAGGTTAATATAAACTAGTGACTCCTGGGCTTATCTTGCACAGCAGTTTTTCAAAGGAAAGTTTAATATAAGGTATTGATACTCTAAAATTTTTTTCCATATTTAGCTGAGATCTTTATTTTGTCTTCAAAATAACCACGGTAGGAAATCCGGTTTCACAAAGGTAGGATGTTCGAAATGGAAGGTTAGACTTTAGAAATGGATGTGATTCAGAAAATAAATACTTAATTTAATTAAAACCTATTTTTAAATCCGTTCCAGTTTAAAAATTAGAAAGGAAAAGTAACATAATACTTACACTGTCACTTAAAAGTAACATATACAAAGTTTAATTATTATCTTGATAATTTGTGTGTGTACGGGTTATAATTAAAGCTTCATTATAGCTTTAGCGTCGAAATACATTATTATTGCATTCAATACTTTGGTATTACATGAGGATGGGGTGTAATGAAAATTATGATTGAAAATTGGATCGCGAATATTGAAAGTTTGAGAAGCACTGTGTTATATGGTTTGCATAAAAATACATTAAGAGTCTGATTTACCGAGGCGAGTTATACGCATATCTTTAATGTATACTTTGTATGACTATGAATTTATTAATATAGTTTAAATAGTTTATAGTTTTCTTCTAGTCTTATGATAATAGTTGACGTAGTCTACTGGTTATAATCATGAACTCGTGGCAGGTGTTGTTATATTACGGGTTCAAGTCCTGATGCCACTGGAGGCGCACCGTGAACAAGGGCTGATAAACATTAAATCTATCCCGGCTGAATATCCTTAAGTGGGTGTTGCGTGAAAGTTAGGATATATATATATATATATATTGGGGTACCGGATCATACATGTCGACTTCGTCACTTAACTGTGGTACAAAATTGCGAAATTCATGGTGAATAGCCGTCGTTTTTCTTTAAATGCAATGTTAATAAGCATTCCCAAATTTCTAGTTCATGCTACACATATAATTATCAAATCTGATGCTTACGATATCCAACTACTTCGGAACCGTGACTTTAAAAAAGCGCATAAATGGATAATTTTCATGATATTTAGTGTCACTTAGATCAGAATACATGTATAAAATTGTCTTAAGGACATTTTGACAAAAACAAATTATTTAATTACAATATTTTGACAAAAAATTAACTTAGGATAACCTTTTTTAAAAATGTTCTCCTTTTGTAAAAAATGCTTCTATTATAATAATATTTTGCCTGTATATAGCTCAGACCTCTGTACAGAGGCTTAACTATGATTTTTGAAAAGTTCACATTATTTTCAGAGTTACAACCCATTGAAATAATTATCGGCGTTTTTTTCTTAAAATTTCTCCCCTCTGTTGTCGTAAAACATGGATAAACCCAATTCTAAGTTATATATTTCAAAAATTCTAGTTGCGCCTCTGTACAGAGATCTGAGCTATATTCAGGCAAAATATTATTATAATAGAAGCAGTTTTCACAAAAGTAGAACATTTTGAAAAAAGGTTATTCTAAGTTCATTTTTTGCCAAAATATTGTATTTAAATAAATTTGTTTTGTCAAAATGTACTTAAAATATTTTTATACATATATTCTAATTTAAGTGACACAAAATATCATGAAAATTATCCATTTTTGCGCTTTTGCAAATCACGGTTCCGAACGTAGTCGGATACCTTAAACTTGTAATATTTTTATTTGTGTGTTAATGTATTATTTGAATTTGTGTGTAATGCTGACAGCACACGTTTTATAGAAGTTTCCATTACTTCAAATTAATTTTACAATCATTAACCTTTTGAAATATATTGACTAATATATTGAATTATTACATAATTGTATCAATTTCTGAATGGAAACGAAATTAATATTGGCTACCATAAATAAAGACATTCTGTCCAACGTACAAGGAATTAATCACAAAAACCTCTACCACTTTATAATTTACTTTCAATTATATATTTAACTATAGACTTCTGCTCATTTAGGGACTTGCATTTAAAAAGAAATTAACCCCTTCCAGGCTTATTTTGTTTCTGGATTATGGATAAAAAATTGTCAATCTTTTATGCATATTTTCAAACATCCATATCTTTTTAAGCATAATAGCATCATTTGCCTACAAAATTTCTTAATAATTAATATAAAAAAATCTATTTAAATATGGCAGAAATCATTGGACTTAGGAGTCAATTCACACTAACTATATAAATATAAAGCTTAGAATACCTAATTTCTATATTTTGAGTTATAAATTTGATTCACATCTTAAGCATTTAAATAAATGTTTATGGAATTATTAATCAAAGTTGGATCTTGTATGATAAATTCGAAAAAATGGTACTGCACATAACCCGACACCGCAATCTGGGCAGTATAGAATCTTGTTTCTCTTCTTACCTTTTCTGTCTTTTTTTGAGTTGCAAATAATACACTGTCGTGTTGGATTAGTTTTCATCTCTGTTGGAGGAATGTAGTCAACAAAGTATCTTTCAGACAAGCTTGAAGGGGATGTTCAGAAGAAGAACGTCCTCTTTTTGCAGAAAATTCCACCGAGCGGTACTCTCAATTATTAGAAACCATAAAAAGTTCATATCAAATAATACGAGAAAGACTTATTGCACAGTGCAAATGTTCACAGTGCCCAAACTACACTAGCGATGAGCCATAATGGTACTTTTCACAAGTTCAAGTTCAGTTCAGAAAATGCCAGGAAGGGGTTAAGATCTTCCCTTGATTTCTTCTTTCCTTGCCTATAATTTAAAAATTATTTAAATAACAAATAAAGTGCTTAAAAATTGAAAATAATAGGAGAGAGTGTGAGTAAGAAAGAGAGGGAGTAAGATAGACTGAGAATGTGTGTGTGAGAAAGAAATTAAGAGATAGAGTGAGTAAGAGAGAATGAGAGAAAGAGAAATTAAGAGAGAGAGTAAGAGAAAGATAGAGAAAAAATGAGAAAGAGGGTAAATAAGGGAGAACGAAAGAGAGAGAGAGAGAGAGTAAGAGAGAGATAGTAAGAGAAAGATTTTAAAAGAGTGAGTAAGGGAAGCAACAATAGAGAGAGAGAAAGAGAGAGAGTAAGAGAAAGATTTTAAAAGAGTGAGTAAG
>BMAV01006560.1:0-55743 GCA_019973955.1 Trichonephila inaurata madagascariensis | reverse complement strand
TATTTTATTAATAAATTCAATAAAACCCCAAAAAAGAAAAAAATCTTTCAAATTCAAAGCACTTCCGGTTTCGATTTCTAATTTCCCGGTTCTTTTTTGTTGTTCTCCTTGACAAAAACTTAAAACTTCGTAAATAATTAAGTACCAAAAGAAAAATTTTTTTTGAAAAAAAAAAATTCAAATATTAAAAATATCAAATAAATTTTTGACAATTCCATCAAAATTGATGTTTTTGCACTAGTCAACCTTAATGATTCTGTGCATGGAATAAGTATTTAGATAAAAGTTTTTTTTTTAGAAATCTATAAAGTAGATATAGCTTTTTTTTTCCCTTTTTTATAGTGTCTAAGAAAAAAAAATTCTAAAAAGAAAGTATCCCCGAAATCCCAACCCCATGCACAGAATTGTGGGAAATACTTCCAGGAATATCAAAAAAAATGGTTAAAATATTTAAATTTGTAAAGTAGTAGGAATTTTAATAATTTGAAAAAATTTAAAAATTTTAAAATTTAAAATTATTCTTTGTTTAAAAATAGTATTTTGCCTATGAAATGTTTATTACATATGTGTTCGAGAATACAGTACATATAATTTTATTCTTATAATATCTAAGTAAAAAAAATTGTGTCAGGGTACCGTGCCCCCTTACGTGTATTTTCTTTTTTTCGTTGGTTTTAAAAGAAACTTTCCCTTTCCCCAATATTGTTTCCCGTTTTTTTCAACGAGAGCGGGTTTCGGTTTCGTTTTTCATCCCCCACATCATACATTATCAAGCTTCATCTTCTGTCGTATAACTATAGTTAAAAGGTTTTCGGGCTTATGTGGTGTCATTTTTATTTCGATTTCTGTTTTTTTGTACGCGTTTTTTCTATTTTTGAAATTTGTTTTACACTCTGTGGGATTTTAGAAGGTTCCTATTGGGTGTTGTGGCTGTTAGTTAAAGGAACTGAATGTTGAACTTCGTTTATAGAGTGGCAAATTTTTTAGGAATTGTAAAAGGGTGGGTTTTAGTTTTTTAAAGATGAAGCAGGTATTCGGTCAGAGTAGTAGTAGTGGGAATGGGTTTGGTAACAAAAACCCCCCTTTGTATTGTTGGTATTATTGCAGATGTGGAAGGAAGTATATGTGATTGAGTGGATGAAGATGACGTGGAGACTGTAGACACTGAAGACGAGGTACTTGGTATCGGATTTGTAGAAGATACGGGTTTCAAACATTGTAAAGGTGGGCAGATTATGTTTGTTATGTTTGGATCTGTTTGGGTAGTTGTGGATATAGTTGAGGGTTTAGTAGCCTGGGCATACTTTTGGGTTAATTGAGGAACTATTAATTTGCGTGCTTCAAAATAAGATATGTTTTTATTGGTTTTAATTTCTTGTTCACTGGTGTGCAAAACTTAAGCAACAATGTAAAAATTTAGCAGATAGCCATGAAATTGCAAAAAAGGAGGTCTGGAGATCAGTAGAAGGAACACGTAAGTCAGTAGAAACGTCATGCGTATGCAAATATCAGGAACAAAACGTCAGAAGCGATGTGAGCGTACGCAAAACGCGTGATGTTGGCGCGCTGCTCAACAGTAGAATGAAATGAAGGACGGAGACGCAATTCACCATATTCTCTGCAAGTGCCAGTGAGTCAGTTCGTGAAATATGGCTAGAAGAAATCATCTGGATGACTTCACACGTGGAAGAATGATCGGAAAGCTGGAGGAGGGGCGTACTGTCACCAGTGTAGCTGCAGAGTTCGGAATCAACAAAAGTGTCGTTTCGCGCTCTTGGAAAGCGTTCCAAACCACAGGTACAGCTGTTAGAAAGGTTGGTGTGACCGCCCGAGGACGACAACTGCAGGGGATGACCGATATATCATCCTGCAGGCGAAAAAAGTTCGACAGCAGTCAGTAAGTGCCATTGCTCAGAAACTCTGTACAGCAACAGGTCGACAAGGGTAGCGGTTTACTGTGGCCAGACGCCTTCACAAAGGGGGCCTGTTCACCCGCCGTCCTGAACGCTGCCTCCCGTTGAAAGATGGCCACCGAAGCCACCGTTTACAGTGGGACAGAGAGCACAAAAACTGGACAACTGATCAATGGAGTCGTGTTTTCTTTACGGATGAGAGTCGGTTCAGTACCAGAGGCGATTCTCAACGCGTTTTGATTTGGAGAGAGATCGGGACCCGGTTTTATCCCAGTAACATCAGGAAGACATCGTTACGGTGGTCCTGGAGTTCTTGTCTGTTGGCCTTATGCTGAACGGCGGAACTGAGCTTCCCATTTTCGACAGAGTGTCTGTAACCGGGGATCGCTATTGTGAGGAGGTACTTCTTCCCCATCTGCATCTTTTCCGAGGTGCCATTGGCCCAGACTTCATCTTTATGGATGACAATGCACGGCCACATCGCACTCTTGCTGTTGAGGAGCTGCTGGAAAGTGAAGATAGCACTCGAATGGATTGGCCAGCGTGCTCCCAGATTTAAATCCCATCGAACATGTGTGGGATGCTTTGGGGAGACGTATTGCCACACGCTCACATCATCCGGAGTACAACCAACAACTCAAACAGATGTTGATTGAGGAATGGGCACTCCTACCTCAAGAAATGTTGCACCAGCTGGTTCTGAGTATGCGGAGACGGTGCAAAGCAACCATTGTAGTAAGGGGAGGGCATATACCATATTAAGGAACATCTGCTTGTTGTTCTTCCTGTTGGATAGACAATCATGAGTCACGATACTATGCGTTCAGTAAAGCTTGTTTTTGTTTGATTCCATACCGTATGCGTTGTATTCCTTTTTCAGCGCCGATGCTTTCGTCATCATTTACGTACATAATACTCTCCCTCATTTAGAATTTCATGTCTCTCAGATGATTTTTCGTGAAGTTATGGCAATAAACCCACCTGTTGCTTAAGTTTTGCACACCAGTGTATTTGCTTTTCAGTTTTCCATTTTGGGCAAAGTTTGGAATCAGCGGAATGAAGCTGTGAACAGTTACTGCATTTTGGTTCTAGGGTACAATCTGTGGAAGAATGCCCTACAGATGCACACCTAGAGCATGTTAGTTGTCCGCGGCAGGAAGTTTGAGTGTCCGAACCTCTGGCACTTAAAACAGCGCACAGGATTCGGAATATATGGGCGTATCTTACAATTCAGGTATCCGGCTTTAATTGTTGTGCGCAATTTAGGAGTATTGAAAGTTAATATTAAATGTTTTGTCGGAACAACTGTTGAATCTTTTTTTATTGTTATTCTTCTGACCTGAATAACAGCCTGACCAGAAAATCCATCAAGGATTTCCGCATCAGGGGTCAACAGATCAGGCTCGGAAATGACACCACGGCAAGTGTTTAGTGATTTATGAGGAGATATGGATACTGGTGAATCAAGAAAAGTTTTCGCGAGGAGAAAAGACTTTGTTTGTAGGGCAGATATAGTTTCGATAAAAAGATCCCCGGAACGTAAGCGTTTCACAGATTTCGGTTCACCTCCTATTGCAATCAGAGCTTTTTGAATGGCAAATGGCGATTTCAGGGACATGGCATTGTTAGGTAAGGATAAAAGTAAAAATCGTGCATGTGTAGCAGTTTCGCCTATGTTTATTTTGGGTAAATTGAGGCCTTTACCCGGGCACAGCTGCATTGGATCCATAAGTACGTGTACCTAACTTCGTCCTGGAGTGCCTCCACCCACCACGGAGTCCAACTAGGGAGGCAGTGTGCCGGTCATCTGGCAAAAAACCAGGCACCTCGCTTACCTGGAGTACACCCAGAATATAGTGTTACAGTCCAGGGTGAGGATCCAACGGGTAAACCCGTCACCCCTTATCTGCAGCACTAACCCTACAGCAGTGTCTCTCCGGGGACACCGAAGAGAGGTACCACCAGCCGATTGACAGGAGCGGGCTCACTCCTGCCACCCGTCTACAGCGAAGCGTAGGCCAAAAATATTCCCAGGACACCATTTTCCTCCTTACGGGACGCCGCACACGGCAAACATGCGGGTCGGAAAACCAACGTTGTTAGCCAAAAACAAATAAAGCAACATAATAAAAGTATTTAAAGAAATATTCGAAAAAGAAATTAAATTAACGCAAGGCAGAATGCAAACGAAAATATGTTAGTAGATAATTGTAAATTTTCTCATTAGAAAAAATTTATACTTTTAATTATGTACTTCTTGAATTAGTGGTCTGTGGTCTAGACGGGAAAAGAAGAAAAGATGAAATTTCATGACAAGAAAAGGGTCAAAAATAGAGAAGGATCACTAGGGTACCCCGGGTTCGTGAAGCCCGTGTTTACCAAAGACAGTAAACCCCTTAGGAAAAGGAAAAGATCACTAGGGCACCTCGGGATTGTGACACCCGTACTCACCTAAAGAAGGTGAGCCCCTGAGGGGCTGATTCATTTCGAAATTTGAGTCATTGTCGAGTGAGTGAATATAAACGTCGCACTGCTCACATAGCTACATGAGGGCTTTTGGCGACGAACCACGTCATTTTGAACCATGGTCAAGTGGCGTGAACGACACCTGAGCTGGCACACCCCTCTCCTAACTACCCCACCAACGGGAGGACGTTTGAGCTCTCGACAGATGTAATGTGCATCGCTCCCCTACACGGCTTGTCTTTAGGGGTACTGGGCTCGAACTCGTGACAAGGCCAGCCACGATCCCATACCTTGACCACTCGGCTACCGTGGCCACTGAGTCATTGTCAAAGGAACGAGGATGTGTGTGATACCTGGGTTATTACCTAGATTTCCTAATTTCAACGCAGCAACATTTAAGAATTTAAGACTCCAATCCATTTTAAGTCCAATGTGTTTCATACTTACTTCTCTCTCTCTCTCTCTCTCTGTAAGCTATTATAACTCTCCGTGTATCATAAGATATCACACGGGGAGTAATAAAAGTTTTTTTAAATCCACTTCCCCCTTTATCGACCGACGCGGTACTTATAAGTACACTTTCTAATTACATAGAAGAAACATTTGTATGCATACTCTGACGATACTTATCTGGAACATTTTTTTGAAATCCACTCTTCCAAGATTTATGGCTTGGATTGATTGAATATTAACGTCGCACACTGTTCAGCTACTCGAGGGCTTTTTAGATTTGCAATGAAAAACGTCACAAGTCGTACCTTACTAATAAGTGGGTTATTCCAACGCGAAACAGGAGAGAACTCTTGGAGAACTCATTAAACAAAGACAACTACTCTAATCAGTCATCGATGTCACTAGAGTAATCTATTTAAAAAGTCCAAGAAGATTGCTTTTTTAGTACGAATTACTTTACAAAACTCGATTCATCATATGTCAATGTTTAAGGAATCCTGCAAAAGGAAAGAAATCTATCTCTGGATCAGCAGTCTTCACTCAAAAGTATTGAAAAATACTTTATGGTATTCAGAGTGGAGAGAGTAATTGAAGAGATTGAAATTGTCTAGAGCAGTTCTTCCCAGCCTTTTTAAGGGCTGCGGTAGCCCAGTGGTCAAGGTATCGAATCATGGCAGGCATGTCATGAGTTCGACCCCACTACCACTAAAGACCCACCGTGTAGGGCAGCGATGCACGTTAAATCTGTCGAGAGCTCAAACGTCCTCCCGTTGGTGTGGTGTGGTAATTAGGAGAGAGGGGTGATAGCTCAGGTGTCATTCACGTCACTTGACCATGGTTCAAAATGACGTGGTCCGTCGCCCAAAGCCCTCGTGTAGCTGAACAGTGCGACGTTAATATTCACTCACTCACTCCCAGCCTTTTGATCACCGCGGACTGGTCAACGTTAGATAATTTTACAGCAGCCCTCTAAGGGTGGGATGTTGATTGTTTATTCTTTAGATTATTTTGATTTAATAATTTTAATTTAATTGTATTTATAAATATACATTTAGAATAAAATACATTTACACCGAAAAATAAATATAAAGTGATTTTTAACATGAAATCCAAAATGATTTCCATGGAAAGTCGCACAAACCTGAGCGAAATATACCACAGTAAATAAAATAGAATAAATTAATGTTCAACGGGCAACCCGCTTCCATTTGATCCATGAACTGGTACCGTTTCTTAGCCCGGGGGTTGGGGATCACTGGTTTAGAAGATTCAATGTTTATGAAAAGCAGAAAACTAAGACCTTGTTCCAAATGAATTCAATTTCAAAGTACATATTTGGGTTTTGTATCGGGACAAAGTAGTCGAGAGTTCTTGATTGCAAACTCGTGAGCGGCATGGTTTCTGTCGTGCCGTGCGCTCGAGTCCAGTTGCCACTGAAGACGAACGATCTAAAGAGGCTAGCGAGGGACGCCGCACTGTTCAGATAGCTACACGAGGGCTTTTGGCGACGGACCACGTCATTTTAAACCACGGTCAAATGACGTGAACGACACCTGAACTGGCTCCCCCCTCTCCTAACTACCACACCACACGAACGCGAGGACCTTTGAGCTCTTAACCGATTTAACGTGCATCGCTCCTCTACAGGGCGGGTCTTTAGTGGTACTGGGCTCGAACTCGTGACAAGGGCAGCCATGATCTGATACCTTGACTACTCGGCTACCGCGGCCATCCTAGAGAGGCTAAAGCACATTAAATCTGTTAAGACTCAGTCTCCAGGTGAGCTTAGTGTGGAGAGTGCGGTACCCACTCAGATGCCATTCTCTTCAGTCGTCTTTGTTTCAGTGGGATTTTAAGAGTTTCATTTTTGTGCAGTGTTGGTGTTTTCGAAAGTCAACTTTTTTACGAAGGCAATGGTAGCCCTTTGGTGACCAGCAGTTGATTTTTGGGCCAGGAATAAGTGAATGAATATTAACGTCGCACTGTTCAGCTACACGAGGACTTTTGGCGACGGACCACGTCATTTTGAGCCATGGTCAAGTGACGTGGACGACACCTGAGCTGGCACCCCTCTCCTAACTACCACACCACACCAACGGGAGGAACTTTCATCTCTTGACAGATTTAACGTGCATCGCTGCCCTAAACAGAGGGTCTTTAGTGGTACTAGGCTCGAACTCTTGACATGCCTGCCATGATCCGATACCTTGACCACTGGGCTACCGTGGGCCAGGAAGACCTGTCACGTAGAGGTGCTGATGCATATTAAATCTCCCCCAGTTCAAAGGTTGATTGAAGTGGTAGGGTAGTCTGTAAGAGCCAGATCAGACGTCACTCTTGTCTCTTGACCATAGTTCAAAATGACAAGGTTCGTCACCAATAGGCCTCTTGTTGATCGAGTGACTATTGACGTCGCCCTACTCGGGGTTCCTCCGAAGTTAATAGAAGTAATTCAGCTTTTAACACCGAAAATCAGAACTGAATGATAATATCCCTCGTGTTTTAAAATATTCAAAAATCTGGGATTTTGACTTTAATAAAGAACAAATTAAATGTTCTTACACATTGAATTTTATATAACTATTTCTCTTATTTTAATGTGACATAAAACTCTCTCCCTTCTTTAGTTTTAATTTCTTTTTTATTTATTTTCTGCATTTTTTTATCCTAATTTTAATGATGTCTTCAAACAAAAATTTGAAAATTCGCTTTTTTCTCTCTTTAATTCTGCTTTAAAATAAAAAAAAAAAGATTTTTCTCCCATTTTACTTTTAAGAACACTTTAAATTTGAAAGGAAGTGTCTAAATGGAATAAAAAAATTTTCATCTGAGGATCAAGAAAATTGAATAAAATTGTTTTATTTTTAAGCAAAATAGGACTTAATGTTTTAAATACACATGTCTTAAACTTCTGTGAAACACCCCCATAACAGTCGTAGGTTTTATCCAAATTTTTAGACCAGTTGAGAAAAACATTCAAGAGTTGATGCAAAAAGAGTATATGTTTTTATTTCTTAGCTGCTGATGTGTATGAGCTATCAAATAACCTAAGGTGTTAGTAAGCAGTGGAGGGCGCCCCTCTTGGAACGAATCCAAAATGTCACTTTCAAGATTGCAAAGATTGTGTTAAAAATAACGTCTTTTTTTTTTTTTTTTTTTTTTTTTGTCGCTCTAAATCCAATGGCGACGAGAAACCCCGAAAAATTCGGCATTTTACATTCAACTGTGAAAGTAGGTCTCGAATATTTGGGAAACAATGCTTATTCTCTTTTATGTTTAAAAAAAAAAAAAATTTCTTTTTTGTCAAATATTGTAGGCGATGCGTTGAATGCAGCACTTGGATTTTCTTAAATGTAAGTTTATGTTTGGAAAAAGCAATTTTTTTAAAAATCTAAATCCTTAAAAGGACTATTAAAACGGGGAGGGGGATTAAAGCCAATGGGGAAATTAATGTTTAAACTATTTGGAAATGAGATTTCTGAACTATATACAGTCAGTCAAAAAAGTATTGGGACACACTACCAGTTCATAGATTTTTATCGTAATATTTTACTTAAACATACAAATGAAACCAAAAAAAAAAAAGAAGTAAACGTTATTTTGTTAAATACAAATAATAATAATTTAAACAAAACTCATAAATTAATGCAATTAGTGGTTAAAATTGAAAATAAAAGAAATCGAGTTAAAAAACGGGCTCAAAAAAGTATTGGGACACTTCCCAATAAATTAAGAAAAAAAATTCAAACTTAGAAATTAATATCTTGTTGGGCCCTCCTTGCTTTTTATGATCTCTCGAAGTCTATTTGGCATGGATTGGATCAATGCTTTACAAAACGATCTATCGATTTTGGTCCACCTTTGACCAAATATTTTCAAAATTTTCAGAAATTTGATGCTCATATAGTTTTTGCTGCAAATAATCTCACACATGTGTGTGTGTTCAATGGTATTAAGGTCTGGACTTAGTGCAGGAGTTTTAATAACTTTAGGATAGTGGTAGAAGACCCATTACTTGCAAATATCTGCAGTATGTCACGGGTCATTATCTTGGTACAATTTAAAATATCCTGAGATTCCCAGCTTGTGCTAGCTCTTTGCTTTAAATTTCGCTTGAGAATGTCAAGATAGACATATTTATTCATTATACCATCAATAAAATGTAAGTTCCCGAAACCAGAGCTTGCCATGCAGCCCCAGACAATTTGGTTACCCCTTCCTTATTTGACAGTAGGTCGTAAATCTTTGACATACATTGCTGTATTTGATTTCCACCAAATTTTTTGCTTGCCATCCGATCCGAAAATGTTATATTTGCTTTCATCAACAAAAATTATATTTTCCCAATATTCTGTTGGCTGCTTTGCATACATTTTAGCAAATGCCAACCTAGCTTGTTTATTTGCTTTGCTTATGTAGGGCTTTCTTTGAGGTACTCTGCCGTGATACTTATGTTTTCTTAAAACAGTTCTGGCAGTTTCAGGATTTACTGATTTTCCGAACCTACTTTTACATTGCAAAGTCATTTTTAATGCACTAGTTCTTGGATTAATGTGTACTTGTCTCACAATCCACCTCTCTTCACGTTCATTAAATCTCCTTGGATGCCCTGATCTTTGCTTGTTTTCAACCCTGTTTGTTTTCCTGAACCTGTTAATGATGTTATAAACAGTAGACTTACTCAAGTTCAATATTTTTCCTGTACTGCGAATTGATTTCTCCTCTTTCCAAAGATTTTTTTACGAGATTTCGCACATCAACCGATATATATCTTTGTTTCTCGCCATTTTTTCTATAAATAATCTTATCTGTTGAAACATTTGTGTTTAAACTTCTAGTCTAAAAAAGTAGAGTGAAATTAAATTCTATTGATGTGCTGTATATTTGTTAAATTTCTCATTTCTAAAGTGTCCCAATACTTTTTTGACTCCAGTGTGCCTTTGAATTATATTTGAAAAGCTAGATCAAATTATAATTCTATAATACTAATAAAATTTTCCTTATATACTGTACAACAAATGTTAAAATATTACTTAATTCATTTTGTTTTTGTTTTAGATAAAGATTTTTATAAATGGCTTTACAGTTATGCACGTTAAGTGTCCCAATAATTTTTTGAGTGACTGTATATAATATCATTGTTTCGAAATATGTTTTATTTGATGTTATGGAGTTTATAAAAATATATTTGAACCCTTAAATGTTTCTAAATTGTTGGGGAGACTTGAGTAAGTTGACGATGGGGCGAGATGAATATAATTTGATTTAAATTTATAAAAAATAATAATATCGATTTTACGTGCAATACTGACTATGCACACAGTCAGAAACAAAAAAATTTGCACAGTGCCATTTCAGAAGACCAAACGTGTAGATAGACACGTTAAATCTGTCAAGGCTCAAAGTCCTCCCATTGATATTGTGTGGAAGCTCGGAGGGGGTTTGCTTGTCAGGTGTCATCCTCGTCACTTGACCGTGGTTCAAAATGACGAGGTCTGTCGCCAATTGCCCTAATGTTGCTTTGTAGGGCGATGTTAATAAACTCATTTTCTCGCTACCATTTGATTAGATGTTAGGGTATTTTGTCTGATGTATTGTAATTTTCAAAGCTGTGGCGCTATCTACGGTAAACGGATTGCTTTTTAAATGATTTTGCTTGAAGTGAGTGGCAGCTCATTGTAAACAAACCGAAAAAGGTATGTAACATTCTGAACGAACTAAAAAAGAAACTGTAAAATGGTTTGGTAGTAAATAGTGAAGTAATATATGTATAAAACGTTAAATATATATCGAGAAACAAAACTTTTAGCAGTTAATTCATGAAAGCCTCTCATTGAATCGATAACAATCATGATTCGAAGAAAAGGACCAAAGTTTTCAACTTAAGGCTGTCTTCGGCTAATGTTAAAGAACAGGGACCAAATTCCGAGTATTTTTTCAGATATAAAAGGACTCCAACTTTAATATTGTATATTCTGGCTTCACTACTCTTTAGAGAATCACTTATTTTATCAAACTACTCCTTTTTATCCGAGTTAACACATTTTTTTTTTCTTTTATAAAATGTTTCGCATTTTTTTTTTTTCCTATACCGAAATGCTAAATGAGCTATCCTTTTACATGTTAAAAGGAAAAACTAATTATTTATGAAATAATTTGAAATTTTAAAAACACAATATTATAAACAAATGCATGAGTTACAAAGTCACAAATTTTTATAAAAAAATTGAGGTATTTTTTCTGTCCGAAAATGTGCTCCGCGTTAAATTCACGCTCTCGTACATATAGCGAAAACAGCCTTAAGACCTCTTCGAGTATAAGGTAACAGAGTTGGTTATTCTTTGAAATACATAACTGTGCTTTATGACAAAATGATTTGACAGTCTCACTATTTCTAAGATTTTAACAGAGTGAACAGAGAAAGTTGATCAATGCAAATTGGTAATATCACCTTTTCACCTCCAGCGCTTTCGACTGCGATCTTTTTAGTGTTTATTCGAGTTTCTTTTAATTTTGTTTTGTGGTACTTTATTTGCTGTTTTATTTTTTGTGCCATGAAAGGCCTATTAAAGCCAAAAGGCCTGTTAAAACTGAGCTTATGACAACCATGGTTTCTCATCCAATGCAAACCATTGCTAAAAAAGGATCGGTGAGCTTAAGAACACTGCTTATTTGAAAAATATAGGGTTGATAATGCAGTTAATGAGTATAAGAACATGCATGAAAAGCTGCGAAAATCACAAATTATGTTCTTGTAACGCACAGTGCCGAAAGTCAAAATACTTGTTCCTAAGTTGCAGCATTTCAAGATCAACCCACAGAAATACCTAATGAATCCCCTGATGAATATGGGAGACAAAGAAAAAATATAAAATCATAACTTTCAAGAAATGCTACTCTTGTTAAGCTCAAACCAATCCAAAAGGGCCTATAGAAATTGAATGAGAGAAAAAATGAAAAAAATCTGGGCAACAAGTGACCTTTAAAAGAAATAACGAATAAAAGTTTTAAACGAATAAAAAAACTTGTTCAACTAGTAACAATTCAATGAAAACTATTTTAAGAAAAAATAATTTATGCCTCAAAAACTGTGTGTGAATTTATCAGAAATATACTCAACTGTTAACATCGTCAACTTGTCACCACAAAAAATATTTTGATTTGCGTAAAATTAGGGGGGGTTGTGAAAATTCACTTATATTATAATACAATATTAAATTTAAAAGTATAAATATAGTATTATAGTTATGGGTAAGTTTTAATAATAAGAATGCAATACATATAAAAATATAAATTTTATAATATAAATTTAGTAATAAATTTTAATATAAATTTCTAACCACTTAAAATTAAATTGGAAAAAAAATCCTGAACTAAATATATTTTAATGGTTGTTTTCGGATTAATGTGCTATTTCTGGTATTTTCCTTATAAATATTTTTGGAACATTTTGCTCAGCTACGGCTGCTTTGGAATACTATGGCATTTGGAATACTATTAAAATTTTAAAAAATATTCAAACAAATTTTATAAACAACAATAATAATATTTAAACAACTTTTACAAAATGCATCGTTTTTAAATAAATATAAAAATAAATATTTACCACGTCAACGTATTTATATCATACACTTCTTCCAAAAGTTAAGCACGAAGATGTAAAATGCAAAAAAATCAACAAATACTGCTTTGATTGACACAAAATTTGGCAGTAAAGTAGAATATATATTTATACATAAAACAAAATCAATAATTATATACAGAAATGAAAACAATATTAAATTTTTGTAAGTTATCAGATAATGTCATACCGGAGACCTAAACAGAATTATGCATAAAGTGAAAATAAACAGCATAAAATGAAAAAAAAGGGCATTAATAGGGTATGTGATACCCCTCATCTGTATGCAAAGTTTACACCTTTTGACCATGCTTTCAATTAGGTGGTGAACTACCGCAGAATTAAACGCCATTCTTCTTGTAAAGCAGTTTCCAGCTCAATAAGAGTAGATAGAGGTGGGAAACGTGAAGATACAGCACGGCCGAGAACATCCCAAAGATTTTCAATGGGTTTAAGGTCGGATGAATATGCTGGCCACGCCATACGCGCAATCCCTTCACTCTCCAGGTAGTCATCGATGATGTCAGCTCTATGGGAACGTGCGTTATTGTCCATTAAGGTTGTAACGTCCTAAGCATATAAGTGATGACACTTGTTTGGTAATTTGAAGTTTTATTTTCACACACACAGGACAGTTCACAGACATTAAATAATTTACATTATATACACGTTTTAAGAAAAAAATCATTAATATTCCGAGCGTTGACATTTGTAGAGAAATAATCCCTAACGCTCGCTCTGTGTGTGTGTGTGATGGAGCTAAGAATATAATCTCTCTTGTCGAGAGGAAATCACACACTTAAAGCTCTACACGCTCACGGATGGAGCACAAAAAGTCTTGGCCTCTCTCGTCGAGAGGTAATCACACTCCCAATTTCCACACTGCGCTCACTGGCTGAGCCCACAGAATCAACCGCTCTCGTCGAGAGGTAAACACCGACTGCCTCTGGCTTGGCACTCGTGCATGCGCAGTGCTTCGGATCAGTCCGGATTGCCACCTAGAGTTTTAGAAGGGGTCTAGAGTTCGTTACAAACTCCTACCACCTCCAGATTTTGCTTTCTCCGGACACAGGAGAAACAAAAGTTCTTTGTTCCAGTTCTAAGGAAAGAAATTGAGAAATTCATCCCGGACACCTTCCGCCTCCAGAATTTGCTTTCTCCAGACATAGGAGAAACAAAAGTCTCTTCTAGTTCAGTTTAGCTATACTAAATGCAAAATGTTCAACATTAAACAGATCATTTTCGATAACGCTATTAGAAGTGTTCTCCACTAATGACCAGGCCATAAAAAAGAACTTATGCACACAATAAAAGTAACATAGAAAGTATATATGCAGCACAAAAACACACTAAAATATATCAAATAAAACTACTAATTAATTGATTATACATGATGAACTAAAAAAGAATACACACACAATATATTATACATTACAAAATGATTTAAAAAAAAAACAACGACAATATGGCTATACATAGTACACATAGATTGACCTATCTAGTCTGAATGTAGGGAGTTCCTACTTAAGCAATCCACATTCAAATTGTCTTTCCCTTTTTTATGCGTTACGGTAAAATTGAAAGATTGCAAGGCTAAAGCCCAGCGTAGTAATTGTCCATTATTACCAGCATTATTTTTCAGCCATACCAAAGGATTGTGGTCTGTCTGAATGTAAAATTCGGTTTGCCCGTCGATATACCCTTTCAATTTTTTTATTGCATATAAAATTGCAGCACACTCCTTTACCGTGGTGGAATATTTCCTCTCAGTAGCAGTAAATTTCTTACTGAGAAACAATATAGGATGTTCTTTGCCATTACCATCCTTTTGGGTTTTAACACAACACCATATCCCTGATCTGACGCGTCTGTTTGTAATATGAATGATTTGGAAAAATCGGGTGCATGTAACACGGGCTTCCCAGAAAGCTTTTCTTTTAACATTTTAAATGACTCATTACATTTGTCATTCCAAACAATTTTACCCTTTTTATTAACCCCCTTCAACAAATCTGTTAAAGGTGCGACTATAGCGGAAAACACACATAGGAATGTATTGTCTATAGTACCCAGCTAATCCTAAGAAAGCTCTGATTTGTGTTTTAGTAGTAGGAAAATTTTGAATTGGTTCTATTTTAAGCTCAGAGCGGGAGAACGTTTCCCTCGACCTACAATGTGTGTGACCAAGGTATTATACGTCCTGTTGTGCAAATTTGCACTTAGAGGGTTTTATTGTTAAATTAGCCTTTTTTAATCTTTCTAAAATTTCTTGTAAATGTTTTAGATGTTCCTCCCGCGTTTCCGAAAAAATTGCAATGTCATCTAAATAAGGAGTTGCATATTTTTCACATCCGTTTAAAATTTCGCTGATCATTTTGCTAAAATAATAAGGAGCGTTTTTAAGCCCAAATGGCATGCGTAAAGGCCTATATACGCAGAAGCTGGTAGCAAATGCAGCAATTTTCTGGGCCTTGGGGCTTAGCGGAATTTGCCAGTAACCTTTAGTTAAGTCTATCAACGTAATGAACTTGGCTGCTGCCACAGTTTCAAAGCGTTGTTCTATATTAGGGATCGGATATAACTCAGTGCGCGTCATTTCATTTAACTTTCTGTAATCGATACAGGGTCTAGGGTCTCTACCTGGCGTCTCGACAAGGATCATGGATGAAGTATACTCAGATGGTCCTGGTTCGATAATTTTGTATTTTAGCATCCTTTCAATTTCGGCTTTTAAAATTTCGTTCTGCCTATTTGTCATTCTATAGGGCTTATGTTGTACTCGTTTGTCACTGATTAAATCAATATCATGTTCCACTAGATTGGTTTTCCCTGGAATGTTTGAAAATATAGCAGAAAACTTAACTAATAGTTTTCCCAACTGCATAATTTGCTCATCACCCAGTCTTTCTTTGAGTTGATTGTTTTCTACGATTTCCCTGAAATCAAATACATTCGGGTCAGTTAGCATATAGGGAAAATCCTCCTTCAATTCTGATGGCTCAGTAATCTCCTCGGTATCAACGAGCACCACGTTCAAAAGCTCAGGTCTCTTATGATAAGGTTTTAACATGTTAATGTGGTACACCTTTATTCCCTTCCTGATTTCCGTCAAAAGTAACCACGTAGTTCGTTTCGGATAAACGTTTATCTTACCTGTCCATTTCCATTAAGGAGCAAGCTTATGGGGTTGGTTTAGGGTTAACACTAGAACGGCATCTCCCTGCTGAAATTCCCTTTTTATGGCATTTTTGTCATACCATTTCTTTCTCCTGTCCCTCACTTCTTCCATTCTAACCGTAGCCAAGTCCCTACATTTCTTCAATCTATTTATTAACTCTAAGACATACTCTACGACGGTGTCTTCTTTTTCCTTAGGATCTAACCAACTCTCATACAATAGTGACCGGGGTTCGAAGATTGTTTCCATATACTAATTCGGCCGGACTAAAACCCGTACTTCCATGCGTCACTGTCCGCAGAGCGAAGAGAGCAGCCGGCACTTGACTTTCCCAATTTGGGGCAGCCCTAATGCATAATACCTTTAAAACCCGTTTTACCGTTCAGTGGAAACGCTCCACTGGATTGCTTTGGGGGTGGTATACTGAACTCCGGGAAACCTTGATGCCAAACCTCTTAAAAAATTCGACAGTCAAGCGGCTCAAGAAAGATGGTCCTTGATCTGTCTATATCTCCCTCGGGAAACCCATCCGACTAAAAGCCTGCAAAAGTGCATTGACTACAGATTTTGAGGTTATATCCGGCACCGGGATGGCGTCACAGGATATTTGGAGGCTAAACACATAACTGTAATGAGGTATTTGTTGCCTTCATTGGATACAGGCATAGGCCCACAAGCATCTACATTAATTTTATTAAAGACCTCAGAAATTACTGGTACAGTCACCAAAGGGGCTTTCTTTTTATCATTGGTTTTCCCCACACGTTGGCAAGGGTCACACGTTTTTACAAAGTCTTCGATTTCTTTGTAACAATTTGGCCAAAAGAAATGTCTCAGTAACCGGTCTTTTGTTTTAAGAACTCCTAAGTGACCGGAAATTCCATCATGACAAATTGTTTTGATCTGCTCTCTAAGGGTTTCCGGGACAACAATTAAACACTCATCTACCCCTAACTTATTTATTTTCTTTTTTACCAGAATCCCATTTTTAATCCCATAGTCTGCCTCATTTCCTTTTTTGACTAACTCTATTATTGGGGCAAGTTCTTTACTTTTTTCCTGTTCAGCAATAAAAGTACTCGATTTTATTTGAGTCACTGGATTTATGGGGCTGTAACCGTCAACAGGAGGCAATATCTCTTCGTTTTCTAAGTTATCTGTACCCTCTTCCAAATTTAACTCTGTTCATCAATTTGGTCTGACTCATTAAAAATCTCATTCTCCTTACTTTGTCGCGTCTGCGAGCGAGTAACTACAGTATTTACTTTTCCGACATTCGAGGGGAACAATTTTCCTCAATTCGTTGGAGAAGAGCAGTGGTTTGGTTACCCAGGATATACCGCCCTTGATCCTTGGATCAAGGGCGGTATATCCCTATCACTGCTGCTTTGGATGTTACTGTACGCAAATCGCATTCAATTTCCATCTCAGCAACAGGTAAGGATATCATGTGATCGTCCAGGAGATGTCGAACCCATACATGTTCTCCCTTCATTCTGTCTCTATCTACATATTTTTGGCAAATAACATCTACCCTTGCTCCGGTATCTCTCAGAACTGACATTCTAAAACCGTTTACTTTTCCTTTTGAGGGATCTAAGAGACTCCCTTCCGACTTCACACCTATTCGACACAACTCTGCTTTCTGAGTTTTCAAGTTAGGGCATTGTGGACGTAAATGGTTGAAAGACCCACATTCATAGCATTCATTGGAGCCTTTTCCTCTTATCGAAATTCAACTCTGGCGTTTTCCCTGATTTACGTGCATCGTTATAATTTCTAAAATGCGTGCCCTGAAAAGTTTTATTTCCTTTAAAAATTTTACCATGGGAATGGTTATCACCTATTTGTCTATCTGCTGTTCTCAATTTATGGAATACCAGTTTCAATTTTTCCCTCCGATCGTTTTTTTTTTTTTTTTTTTTGATATTAAAAATACACAATTTTCCCTACCAAATTTTTTGGCGAAGTAATTGTTGCCCATTCATCTAGGAAATGTTCCTTAAATTCATTTGGGGTACGCCTTTTAATTTGATCAACCAACATTAGATCTTTTAACTGTTCAAAAGTTTCTATTTTTAATCCATTTAGCCACCCATCTAAAAATGTCTTAAGTTCGTGGTAAAAATCGTACCACGTAGCATCCGAATTTTTCTGCGTCTTAACCAGAAGTTGTCGAAACTTCTCTGTGCTTAATTTAAACCTTTTAAGCAACACTTCTTTAATATGTTCGTAATCACTAGCCTGTTCCTCAGGCTCCCTAGCAATTATATTGTTTACCTCAACCGGAAGGACGCCAATGAGATATGTCATCCATTGATCCTTGGGCAAGTGTAGAACTTTGGCTTGCCTCTCGAAAAGTTCTAAGAACAGACTTATATCATCATTTTTTTAAATTAAATTTAGGCATTAGTTTTTGAAAATTTTAATTAAATGTCGTTTCACCTACAGATTTTGTAACAACAATGTTCTGCTTTACTCTAAGGCATTCTAGCTGAAATTCTCTCTCCCGTGTCTCCTTTTCTAACTGGACTTCCCTCTCTAATGTTTCCTTCTCTAAGTTTTCACTCTCCATCCTTTCATTCATAACAGTTTCTAGTAAATTTTTAACGAATTCATCCTCAAAATTTTTACTACCTACGATTATTTGTTTTAATTCTATCACTTTCATGTCTTCTGAAACTGCTTCCCCCAACTCAGTCGCGACAAGGACTAAATCCTTTTTTTTTTTTCCTTTTCCCAAAAACGCCATATTTTTTTATAAATAATTTAAGCTTTAAGCAATTAATAATTTAAGCAGTGGAAACACAGTTAATGCAAAATACACACAATTAAAATAATCGAACCAACAACAAGAACTCAATAAGTTACTACTGAATATTACAAATAAAAATATCAGGAGTATATAAATAAATTTTCTTAATTTCTACAAAATTCAGCAGATTTAAGAATAAAAATAAAACTCGTTCATTTTGAATTGAATGACAGTGAGAACACAACAAGTATAAAAACCTTAAGTATTATTAGGATATGAAACAAATTAAAAATAATACGTTATTTTCACCCCGCACTGCGAGATAGATATTAGGTTTTCGTTCACATAAACATCAATTCCGTTAACAAACATACTGTATGAGTATTTCAGAACCAAATAATCTAAATAAGTTTTTTTTTTGTTAAAAGCTTAACCATTTAAAATGACATGATAAAATGTAACACTTTACATAAAAAAAAAAACTATATATAATAGATAGAAAAAAAAATCTTCTATAACTAGGGTTTTTCAAAAATACTTAGTATTATCTTCCTTCCGGAAGAAGACAAACAATTTCTCAATACTGCACTTGTGTGCTTTCTAGTATCCCCCTTCGAAACGTGGGGAATCGGTAATCTGAAAATACAGAAAAGGGGAATTTTCGAGGTTCAATGCACCCTCGCTTGGGTAGGTCCAAGGTCGCAAAACAACAAGTATCTTAGAGATAGCTCAAATTCTACTCAACGTATTATAACACAATACACAAAAATATACAGATCAAATAATATCACAATTTATTTTATGCTTAAACACTTCACATTTAAATGCACTGAGGTGCTATTTATTTATTTTTTTTCCTCAAGTGGGAAAATGTTTTCTCACAACACTACAAAACAAAGGAAATATCTTGTTAGATATATCCAAAAACACTCTGAGTGTTTCAAAAAAAAATTTTTTTTTTAATTACACTGATGTGCTATTTATCTTTTTCTTAACGAGAAAATGATTCCCTCAACACCAGAAAATACACACACACATAAACGAAAATTTTTCGTTATATTCAACAACACTGAGTGTTTAAAAATATTATGCACTGATGTGCCTATGGGAATGATTTCCCGAATTCACATAAACAATAATTAACTAAATTATACTTTATATTTTCTGGCCTGGAAATGAATAATGTGGAGAACACATACCTTTCTCTCTTGCCAATGATCTCGGTGGAACCTCCAGTTTTTATTAGTCTGTAACGTCCTAAGCAAATAAGTGATGACACTTGTTTCGTAATTTGAAGTTTTATTTTCACGCACACAGGACAGCTCACAGACATTAAATAATTTACATTCTATACACGTTTTAAGAAAAAATCATTAATATTCCGAGCGTTGACATTTAAAGAGAAATAATCCCTTACGCTCGCTGTGTGTTTGTCTGTGTGTGTGTGATGGAGCTAAAAATATAATCTCTCTTGTCGAGAGGAAATCACACACTTAAAGCTCTACACGCTCACGGATGGAGCACAAAAAGTCTTGGCCTCTCTCGTCGAGAGGTAATCACACTCCCAATTTCCACACTGCGCTCACTGGCTGAGCCCACAGAATCAACCGCTCTCGTCGAGAGGTAAACACCGACTGCCTCTGGCTTGGCACTCGTGCATGCGCAGTGCTTCGGATCAGTCCGCGTTGACACCTAGAGTTTTAGAAGAGGTCTAGAGTTCGTTACAAGGTATCCGACTACGTTCGGAACCGTGATTTTAAAAAAGCGCATAAATGGATAATTTTCATGATATTTAGTGTCACTTAGATTAGACTACAAGTATAAAATTGTTTCAATGACATTTTGACAAATAAAAATTATTTAAATAAAGTATTTTGGCAAAAAATTAACTTAGAATAATCTTTTTTCAAAATGTTCTCCTTTTGTGAAAAATGCTTCGATTATAATAATATTTTGCCTGTATATAGCTCAGACCTCTTTACAGAGGATCAACTATGATTTTTGAAAAATTCATATTATTTTCAGAGTTACAAACCATTGAAATAATTATCGGCGTTTTCTTCTTAAAATTGCTCCCCTCTGTTGTCGTAAAATATGGATAAACGCACTTCTAAGTTATATATTTCAAAAATTCTAATTGGGCCTCTGTAGAGAGGTCTGAGCTATATACAGGCAAAATATTATTATAATAGAAGTATTTTTCACAAAAGGAGTACATTTTGAAAAAAAAAAGTATTCTAAGTTAATTTTTTGCCAAAATATTGTATTTAAATATTTTTTTTTATTAAAATGCCCTTAAAACATTTGTATACATGTATTCTAATCTAAGTGACACTAAATATCATAAAAATTATCCATTTATCCGCTTTTGCAAAATCACGGTTCCGAACGTAGTCGGATACCTTAAAACAAAAGTAGGGCCAACTGCTGCAGCGTACAATCTCAGAATGGGTTCTAGGACTTCATCTCGATACCGGAGAGCCGCCACAGAACCCCGTTTAAAGATGTGCAGATCGGTGCGGTATCCTAATGAAATCTCTGCCAACTCTATAATGCTTCCGCCTCGGAATGCTTGATATTCGGTGGTGTTTTGGGGCTAATTGCGTATTCCTTGTTTACGCCATATCCTTATACGCTTGTCATCTGGCTCCAGAGAAAATCTTGACTCATCAATAAACATGGCATTGCCCCAGTCAGACACAGTCTAATTGCCATGTTCCCGGCACCACTTTAATCGTGCCCCTCTTGATTGGACGGATAGAGGAACACAAACTCGAGGTACCCGGGCATACTGTTCATTCATATGTAATCTTCGGCGTACAGTAGCTGCAGATATAGCCATATCAATGGACGCTGTAACCATAGATGTCACACGTGGAGGTTGCTCTGCGATTCCGCTTGGCTACACTAGCAATATATCGATCTTCCTCGATGGTTATAATCCTTGGGCGACCACCTACGAGCTTTCGGACAACTGTCTGTGTGGTTTAGAATTGCTTCCATAAACGTGAAATTACAGAATGATGAACGCCGAAGAAAAGAGCAACATCTGTGATCGACTGTCCTGCTTCAATGCGCCCAACAGCACACCAGCACTCAGAATCTTCCATTCGTTTTCTGGAAGTCATAGAAACACGTGTCTTGAAAACAAATTGTACGAAAGTTTTGAACACCTTCTATCAGCACTTACAATCAACTTCTGTAACCCTTCATAAAGCTGGCTTTTTATAAGACTGCAATTTTTGCATACTTCTTGACATAAAAGCACGATTGGCTGTTACCTAACATATTTGCACACTTCCATCTACCTCTGCAGCGAATTGCATCCTCTTCAATTCTGATTGGCTTCCGGAAATTAGCATTTTCCTCTCCTTGCTTAACTTTTGGAAGTGTGTGTATATGTACAGGGTATATCTAAACTCTGCGGCAAAACTTTAAGAGGTGATAGTACACATCAAGACAAACAATAGTAAATAGGAAACTTACGGTCCCAAACTTCTTCCGAAGGAGATAGGTACCATTAAAGTTTAGGGTCCGAAATTTCAAATGATTTTAAAAAACGGAAAAATGGGTCGATTCGTAGACGGTTTTAGCTAATTTTATTCTTTTTGTCAGTATTTTCTTGAAAAATAAATTTTTAAGATAAAGCTCATAAAACGTAGATAGAGGGCGCTTTAGACTTTGGAGTAACGAACAACTATTTTTTACTGTTATTTTTTGCATCACATTAAAGGCTTTCAAAAGCTTAGACTTAAATTTTGAGCTCAAAATTTGAATCGTTGGGGGTGGTTAAGTTGCGCAAACTCAACTGTGTTCAGGAGGTGAAATTTGAACTCACCTTTCCTGGACACAGTTCAGTTATTCAATATCTTCGATGCTCGGTCGTAGACTAGGCAGCAGCTACTACCCACTAAACGTAAAATAAACGAGAGAGGGATGACAAAATTAAATAAAAAGTC
The DNA here is from genome assembly GCA_019973955.1 of Trichonephila inaurata madagascariensis. NCBI lineage: Eukaryota > Metazoa > Arthropoda > Arachnida > Araneae > Nephilidae > Trichonephila > Trichonephila inaurata. Next base: position 33,398 of record BMAV01006560.1, on the reverse strand, counting down.
ATTTATAACAGACGTGAGCAATTTCTCCCTGCAAAATACCCGATTATGCAAATCATCCGATTTGCATGCACAGTGTACTACACAAGGATTTAACTGTATGGCACTAATTGCATGGAAAGATGTACTACAAAGTGTTCCAGCCAACATAAAGGCTCACATGTGGTTCCAACATGACGGAGCACCTGCACATTTCAGTGCAGATGTGCGAAGTGCATTGGATACAGCATATTCAGGGTGATGGATTGGGTGGGGTGGCCCGGTAAATTGGCCGGCAAGCTCGCCTGACCTCTCCTGCCTAGACTTCTTCCTATGGGGCTATATGAAGAGTCTTGTTTACACAAGCTCCGTCGATTCCGACGAAGCCCTGGTTTCGAGGATTGCCGTCGTAGCAGACGAAATCTGGGAAATGCCTGGGGTATTTGCTAATGTTCGACATTCCCTCCACACGTGGTATGAGGCCTGCACCTTTGCTGGTGGGCGCTTTTTCGAGCAGTTTTTGTGATTCTGCAAGAAAATCATGCGTGTAACATTTTCTACGTGTCATCATCCCTTCAACCTTTATTCATGCGCACTACGTGCGTATATCAAATTGTTTCTTTTTATTTTGAGCAGAGAAGTAGCTCATGTCTATTATAAATATTTTTTTTTAATTTTGTCATTCCTCTCTCGTTTACTTACATGTAGGAGGTATTAGCTGCTACCTGGTCTACGACACCAAGATCGGGAATAACTGAACTCACCTCCTGAACACAATTTCGTTTGCGCTACTTAACCACCCCCAACGATTCAAATTTTAAGCTCAAAATTTAAGTTTAAGTCTAAGCTTTTGAAAGTATTTAAAGTGGCAAAAAATAACAGTAAAAAATAGTTGTTCGTTACTCCAAAGTCTAAAGCTCCCTCTATCAACATTTTTTGAGCTTTAAAATTTATTTTTCAAGAAAATACTGACAAAAAGAATAATTTTAGCGAAAACCGCTAACGAATCGACCCATTTTTCTGTTTTTTATAATCATTTGAAATTTCGGACTCTAAACTTTAATGGCACCTATCTCCTTAGGAAGACCCTAAGTGTCCTATTTATTATTGCTTGTCTTGATGTATACTATCATTTTTTAAAGTTTTGTCGCAGGGTTTAGATACACCCTGTATATAACAGTAAAAAATGGGAATTATTTTTCTTAAAGTATTAATATATGGAATGTTTTTCTGAAATGATTTTCCTTTACATCAAATTACTATCAGTAAAATTTATATAGTATGAAAAAGTGTAGATAGATGTATTTTATATTTGTAATGCTAACAATATCAAATGTAAAAATGCTAAATATTGTTTCAATTCTGGTAATAGTATTTTCGGAAAGGTGAAAAGCAATTCCAAGTGAGATCAGATCATTCGTATACTAAGAATTGTAATCAATAATGTATATGATACGATTATGTATACATATGCAGTTAAAGATCAGGAAATTCATTTGGTTGAGGAACAATTTCCTGTATTCTAACTCTGCCGAAGAGTAAACAGTAATAACTTCTTTTTTTAATACTGATCCTCCGCCGGAAATTTTAAGAAGCGTTCACAAAATAAATAGTATATGATAATATATAAATCAATGATAATTTTATTTTGAATAAAGGTAATTTAACCTTCAATAAATTAAAGCCAGAAGAAAACCCTCCATAAAATGTCAGAAATGTAAATTGAAATCTCTACAAAATTGTGTGCGACACATTCCATGTCAGACATTTGTGAATGATGTGCTATACATAAATCAATAATGTCTAGACTATATCCATGTTAGAATAAGAAATTTTTGACTATCATCAAACAAAATTCAAACAAATTTGGTTTGGCAATCATTCTCATTTTTTTCCTTTCAACTAGACAAATTTATTTTGGAAGACAGAATCCAGATTAAAATGATTTTTTTTTATTTTTAATGTGGGTATTAGATATACATTAGTGCACAAATGTAGCATGACCAAAAAATAAGTGATACTGTGTATATACGAGTATGTTTGCGTTAAAATAGGTTCTTTGGGGGAAATTTCTTAACTTTTATATTCAGTTATTTTTAGAACATTTATTAAACACATTCAGTGCATTAAAATAATTTAAGATTTTTATCTATAACGTTAGAAAAAAAAACGATAAAAAAATCAAAATATTGTTACTATTTTTCGTTTTTTAATGTTACCATTCATTTCTCGTTTTAGAATAAAAATATCGTTCCAACATAAAGACAAACGCGGTATCGAATATCGAAGAAAAACCCAAAATAAGTTTATATTTTTGTCTTAAACATGAGCGAAAAACACTACGCTCCGGAAGTAAAGGTACATTGTCTCTTTGTATCTTAATTGAAAACATAAAATTTGAGAGGGTTTCGTTTTTTAAACAGTATTTATTAATTTTTACTTGATTTTAATATCACGTACGCTACACTAATAAAAATTTACACATTTTTCGTATATGTTCACAGTTCGACAAAAAAAAAAAAAAAAAATTACAGTTTTTATGAAAAATAATTAAATAAAAGGGTTTTGTAAGGAATATGTCCACCCCTACTTGTAATTATGACGTCCTCAAATTTCCATTTTGTCAATTAAGTTATAGGGCTCTGGAATGAGAAGCTAAACTTATCCATGTAGCATCATTTTTATGACCTAGGAATAGGACTTAAGGCAAGCCACCTGTCTACTGAGATAATCCCAAATATGTTATATCAGATTAAGATCCGGAGATCTAGCTGGCCATTCAAACCACTTCAAGCTTTGATCGTCAAGACATTAGTTAACAAGTCTATTTCAGTGTGGGTCATTTGGGTGAATTGATTACCAATAGTACTAACAAATGGTAGGACATAAGGAGCAAGGATTTCGTCCCGATGTTTCACACAGCAGTTTCACAATGAGCACATGCAAGTCTATGAGATACTCCAACACAAACCCTGACTTCACCTCTTCGAGATGTCGTTTGTCAACGTCAGTTTGGTAGTAGCCGAGGCCTTGTTTTTCCAGATCAGCACACAGCTTGAATCACTCTCCAAAGTAAACAGAGATTTGTTTATGAAGAGTTCACAGGTCCATTGCTGTTTGATTTAAGTAACGTTCTCTTTTCTCCGATGTAAACCCGTACTCCTGTGTCATCAATTAAAAGGGTTGCATATAAGAGGTAGCCTTGCTTGTGTCTTAGAATTTTTTGAAAAGGTCTTTGTACTTTAGTAACAGATACTGCCTTCCCAATAGTGGTATAGAGAAAAATGAAGTGAGCTAAGCTACACCCATGTTCAAAATGAAGGTCATAAACAAGTTTTTCGACATCTCTAAATTACTTTCAGTAAAGCTGGTAGTTTGTATTTTATATATTTTGAAGATCGGGTGTTGTACAATATCAACCCCTTAGGTTTCGGAAAAGAAGTTCTGCAGTGTTAGTTTTTGCAAAACTACTGGATTGAGACCGCTGAAGTATATGAGACTTCTGCTTGCAATTTTGTGAATATTGCATTAAAACAAACAAGTTATAGTCTGTTTGCAGTGAGAATGATTTCTGATAATCGCTTAGATGATTCCTTGAGACGTAGAACCATTAGCAGGCTTGAAGCTGGACAGTCTCAAGCGGAGGGGGGGCCGCGGGCCTCGATGGTTACAAGAGCAACGACAATGGCTGTGGAATCAATTCCAAACAAATGATGCTGCCATTCGGAAGGTCACAAAAGGCCGCCACAGAGTAGCCACACGCACACAGAATCCCTACTTGTCATTAAAAGGACAACGACATAGGCGGAAACGGCTTCTCAGCTTGCTCGTGACCTTGCTGCTGTCTCTGGAAGAAGATTTTCCTGGCAGTCTAGCGAGATTCACCATTCAGAGTCCTCTTCGAATCTTCATCTGGAGAGAAAGTGGAGCTCGCTTTCATTCTTCCTACATAATGAGAAGCAACAGATTCAGTGATAAGGGAATTCTTGTGTGGGGCGGCTTAATATTGGGCAGTTGTACATCCCTGTACGTCTTCGGCGCGGGTGCTGTGAACTCACAGTGTTATAAGGATAAGATCCTTGATGTTATTCTGTGTTCTATGGGCCCGGACTACATTTTTATGGACGATAATGCACGGCCACACGGAATTCACATTGTCGATGAATTTCATGAAGAGGTTATCCGCCGTATGAATTGGCTCTCGAGGTCTTCGGATCTCAATCCTATTGAACATGTTTGGGAAGGTCTAAAAAGAGCTATTTTTCAGCGTATCCTCCCACTCAGGAGTTAAATTTACGCTTTCTGAAGAATAGACTTTGTTACCACAAATATTTATTGACATCCTCATAAACAGTATGACAGCTCTCTGTGAGACTTGCATGCCGGTGTACGGTGGTAACACTCCATACTATACAGATTTTTCTCAAGTTTATCTCTGATTCTTGACTTAACATTTTTTAATATATCCCCAGTTCACAATTCAAATTTAAAGTTTGTCCATGTTATGTTGCTATTGTCTTTCTCACATTGTAATATGTCTCTGTACGAAATTTCGTGGCAACAAGTGAATAATTCATAAGTTTACCTGTTTTTATATTTGGGATATTAATTTTGGACGCGAGTGTACAATTGTGTTTTCCTCCTTCGACTTTATGACAAGAGTGATCTTGCGCAGGGGTTGCAATCCGTAGAAGAGCTGGATCTTCATCATGCTGAATTTCTGAATTCAAGTTGATACCTGAGTATATGGACACATTAGATCGTCTAGCAGCATTCATCATGTGATCATGTTCAATTACGCATCATTTAAGCAAATCGGTATGGCCACAGCAGCCTAATGGTTGTGGTCACGAACTTATGGCCGGAGTGTTGAGGGTTCGAATCCTGGTGCCACGGAAGACCCGTCTTGTAGTGGAAGCCGAAATACGTTAAATGTGTTGATGTTCAATGTCCTTTTGTTTGTGTGGAGAGGTAGTTATGAGAAGGGGGTGCCAACGGAGGTGTAGTCCTCGTCACATGACCAAGGTTTAGATTCAAGAGGTCCATCATCAATTGCCCTCGTGTTGCTTTATAGTGTGAAGTTATTAAACTCTTACTCACTCAACAAATCAGGTAATTGATAAATCTCAGATAAATAGATGAAAAATAAAAAAAGCATAAGTAACTCCTCACAAATCACAAAAGATGGAGGTACCGCTATTTACTGCAAAAATAATTACATCTCTGCAGCATATGGATGCAACCGCAATCAAAATTAAATTTAATAATTTCCCCCTATCCGAATTGTTTCAGTGTACGCTCGAAACACCCCGGAAAATAATAGAAAATTCTCTGATAAAGCTTTTCTCAAAGTTCTTAATTCTGGCCATAATATTATCATTGCTGGAGACTTAAATGCCACGCATCGTGCGTGGAGCAAAGCTAAATCAAATGCATTTGGCTACGCTCTCTCCGCAAAATAATAATCCGAATGTGAGGATTGTAGCACCGCACACTACTCCTATAGATATCAACTCTAGCTCTAGACCGGGAGCAAGTGATCCTATTATTGATCTAGCAGTTCTTAAAAATATTCCCTTCAATCATGATATCAGAGTTATAGATTATCTTGAATCAGATCATCTACTGGTCATTCGTACTCTATATACTGGCTCTGCTCTAACCAAAATTCCAAATCAACTCTCTACCAATTGAGAGAACTTCAAATTTCTTTTAAATAACAAATCACTCCCCATCCCTCCTTCCTCCAGTAATGACGACCTCGAAATTGCAATTGGACGGCTTGGAGAAAATATCTCTGAAGCTCTTATGGAAGCTTCAAAACTAAAATTTAAACAACCCCCATTAAAACTCCCCTCCGAAATTAAAGCTAAAATTCGCCACAGAAATCGTGTTCGGAAATTTTGGCAATGTACAAGAGATCCTGCCGTGAAATTTGAGTTCCGATCACTCAGTTATGAGGCTACGAAAGAAATTCGACACTTTTCCCAATCTCGTTGGGAATCTCACATTGCGGCACTTACGCCGGATACAGGCACTCTTTGAGGAAAATCTCCCTATTCAAAAAACCTCCGCAAAACATTCCTCCCCCCCCCCCTAAAGGGCGCACTTGGCAGTGTAGCAAAAAATCACCCTCTGGAGAAGGCGGAAGTGATTGCCGACAGACTTCAAAAGCAGTTCGAATCCAACACTGAAGCTGAAAACGAATGTCTTACAGCTCATACACAAAGAGAAATTAAAAGATTCCTGGACGCTACTACATGTCTCGACCTGGAAAAAACAACACCAGGGGAAGTACAGGAATAGCTCAAGATCAATAAATCTTCTGGATTGGATTTAATTACAAATTGCATCCTTAAAAATCTCCCCCTCAAATTCGTTCTTTTTATTGTCATGCCGTTCAATCTGTTAATGAAGAACTGTCACTTCCCTAAGAATTGGAAGACTGCGGTGGTGGTTCCCATACTTAAACCTAATTCTGATGATACTCGACCTCAAAATTACCGTCCAATCTCGCTACTCAGTAGCTTAAGCAAAGCGTACGAATGTGTTCTTTTGAATCGGCTTAATCAACACAACATAGCCAGGAATATTATTATTCCTGAACAACATGGCTTTGTCACACAGTGCTTCACAGTAACCCAGTTACTTAGAGTTATTGAGCTGATTCATCACGGCTTTCAAAATAACCAGGCCACGAGTATGCTTTTTATGGACATAGCCAAAGCCTTTGACAAAATTTGGCAAGATGGCTTGCTATCCAAGATGATGCGACTTGGATTTTCTGACCAACTCATCAAAATTATACACTCCTACCTATACTCCCGGGAATTTAGGGTAAGAGTTGAAAACAGTCTCTCCACCACGAGTCCAATTCTCAGTGAGGTATCACAAGGATCTTTATTAGGGCCCAAGCTCTTTAATTTATACATCAACGACATTCCGAAGGCTGCCGAAGCCCACTTAGCGATGCACGTGGACGACACTGCCATTTTCACCCAAAACATTTGTAACCACAATATCATTGAGCGGCTACAAAATTATGTCATTCGACTCCAAACCTGGTTTAACGACTGGAAAATAAAGGTTAATGTATTTAAAAGCGCATGCCTGCTCTTTACGAGACAGCGGTGCATCGGAAACCTCCCACATGTCAACATTTTTAATCAGCCTGTTCCCTGGGTTACTGAGTATAAGTACCTAGGGTTAATACTTGACGCTAAATTAAACATTGTCAAACATATCCGATCCACCCACCAAAAGGTGGCTGGAATGAAAAGCTCTCTAAATCACTTGATTTCTCCCAAGAGCAAGCTCGTACTAAGGCACAAGGTTCTATTATACAAAACCATTCTTCGCCCTATCATGCTGTACGCTTCTCCCATCTGGGCAGGGACGGCAATTACTCACCTGAAAAGATTGCACACTTTTCAAAAGATTCCACTGTGTAGAGCAGCAAACGCACCTTGGTTTGTCAGGAACGATGTCTTGCATAAAGATCTTAATGTTCCACAGCTTCTTGATTTCATCAACAAACATTTAGAAAATTTCTTCAACCGGTTACCACAGATTTCAAATGAATGTATCAGAGAAATCCCGGCTTACGACTATTCTAACCCTAGCTCTCTTCTAAAAGACCTAGAGCAGTTCTTAACCACTCGTATCAACACTTACCAGCTCAGAAAAGGATGAGAATGTCTTGATACGAATTAAAAAAGTTCTTATGTTTAATAGTTTAATTTATTTTTCTATTTTAATATTTAAAATATAAATATATATATGCTTTATTGTTACACTAGTTGTTTTCTTTTGCAAGACTTCACTCACTCTAATTATTCCCCCCACGCCATGCAAGCTTTTGATCGCGTTTAGTGAGGCAACTTCACCCCGCATGATCTTATTTCAAACCCCTCTATCTTTTCTTACTTTCTTCCAAGGGGTTATTTAAAATTTTCTTTCAATAACCGCACGCAGTTATTTAAGAGGTAACGAGTAACGGACTTAAAAATAATATTCTCTTAATCCTTGTTATTAAAGAAATTTATCCCTTCTCTCCTCGTTCCGTCGAGATGCGGCAGACGGTTGAAAGATGGGCTTTGTTATGGATATGTGACTTCATTTTCTCTTCGCTTTCCCATGAAAGCGAAACAGAAACTAAATCAACTGGGAGAGTGGTTTCCCACTCACCCCTCCATCAGCGTTGTTGCACTGCATTCAATGTGGACTGCTATCTATTTTTATGTAACTTCAACAAATTATTCTCTGTTCAACTTATTATGATGAGTGGATAATAGATCTTTATCTAAGGTTCCACTTAAATGTATAAATGTTACCGTTACCAAACGAATCCCAAAAGTGGGATGTTTGCATTTCTCTCCCACTGCTATAGGAGTGCCTTCTTAAAAAATTAGTGGTGGGAATAATTAATTATTCCTGAGATTTTTATTATAATCAATCCTAAACATTTATATAAACCATTTATATTATATCTTTATGTTAACATTTTTAATAGTAAACGTTTTAGATTTATTTACTTGATTAAAAAACAAATAATGTTTATCTGAAAGCATTTTATATATGTGGAATAAATGCAAACTCTCAAAATAGTCTACATTTCGAACTTTTATTTGAGAAAAAGCATCAATTCGCTCTATGACAAAACTAACACTATATACCTTTTTTATATATAAATTCAATTTTTCCTGGATTTTTAGGACAAAGATTGAATAAAAAAAAGTATAGAGTTAGGTTTTAGAAAATAATAGATTTTCTCTTCTTCTCTCACACACAAAACCGATAGATGCTGAAAAAATTGAAAGGTGAATAAAATCCCCTAGAAGTGTTTTGAAGTTCCTGTAAATTCAGAAAGAAAATGGTATTTCTTTTTCTTAAAATGTTATTTTCTTTAAAATATCTATTTATTATTTAGTTTATTTATTAACGTAATATGCATAAAACAAGAAACATTTATCTACTATGTACATAAAAAGACGCAATAAGCACGTATAAATACAAAAAAATAATTTTCAAAATTAAAAAAAAAAAAAAAAAAAGAAAAGAAAAGAAAGGAATTGCAAATATACAAAACAATAAAAAATTTCACACACGTTTCCCATTCAAAGTGAAAAACGCAAAGGATACTTTTCACAACTCAATTGTTTTGTATTTTATAATTGAATTACACATTTATTTATAAGTGTATTTTATAATTGAACTACTTAAATTATATTACACATTCATTATAAAATGTCTCATATTAAAGAGCCTATGCATTAAAACCTTTAAATTCCTTTAAGAAAAAATGTCTTTTACAATTAAATTCTCAATTACGCATTTCATTTACATTCAATTTAACATTTCTGTAATACAGTTCGATTCAACGAATATATTAAGCTTTTATATAAGCGTTAGGAAATATTTTATATTCATTCAAGTATACATATTTTAATACATTTCAATATTATTCAATAGTTGAATTTATTAAGATTTCCATTTATATTGTTTAAATAGTTTTACAGTATATTTTCTATTATATGTTTTTCCAATTCTTACCCCTTTAAATTCTCACATTGCTCGATTTCTCAATATTTTTCTTATGAGTTCCTCTTCCCTGTTTATTATTTAATAAATTATACTTTTGTATCAAAGATGGGGGTTGAGTTGAGTTTGGTGTTTTATGGCGCAAGAGCCAGTTTTGGCTATACTGCGCCAAAAATTCATAGGTCTGTAGTCTGGACGGGAAAAGAAAAAAAGAGAAATTGGATGACAAGATGGAGGGTCGAAAATAGAGAAGGATCACTGGGGTACCCCGGGGTCGTGACACCCGTGTTTACCAAAGATAGTAAACCCCTTGGGAAAAGGAAAAGATCACTAGGGTATCTCGGTATTGTGACACCCGCACCCACCTAAAGAAGGCGAGTCCCCTGAGGGGATCAAAGATGGGAGTTGATCCTCTTTAGTTAAAAATGATAAATTAATGGGATTGCTGTTTTAGCCAAGAACTTACGTCAAAATCTGAGTTCAAATCTTTACGCCACTCAAGATCTGACATGTAGAAGGGTTGAAACTCATCAAAAATCTGCGAAAATCCTTACATTGCTGTGGTGTGGAGGTTTGGAAAGTGGAATGCCAGCTTTGGTGTAAACCTTGACCATGGTTCAAAATTAGGAGACCCATTTGCAATATCAATTGTGTTGTTTTCAAATGCCACATCAATGAACAATCAATAGCAATCATTTCGCCATCATCAAAGCCGAGTGCATCATAATTTCCCTTGTTCATTCCTCTGCTTTTATAGATTGAATATGAAATGACACTTTCTCGGTATCCGACAACTTGCGACAACTTTTTTTAAAAATAAATGGAGATATGGGGATTTTTTCTAGTTTTTAGATTTATTTAGTACATTTTAAGACCGGTCTCAGTAGGCTAAAAATCTTCGGATTATCGATTTTGATTTTTTGATATTTCTGAAATCTCCAATGGATGACATTTCTAGGGATATAACATATATGCCATTTTATGAATTAGAAGTATGTCAAAATGACTTTTAAAAATTCATCAGCTGACGTACCACGCCCACTTTGACAGATATTTGCCTTTTAAATATCCTAAAACAATTGAAAAGCCTTTTTATTTATTCATACGCAAATAATTGTATAACTGCAAGTTAAAATGTTAGATTTTGAAGCGGAATTTGTATTTAAGTGGTTAGAGTGATTTGAAGCTTAATTATGAAATAATGGATACTTAAATATAATATTTGTGGAGTACCAAACAAGGATTACTAGGTTGTACAGATTACTTACTTCGACAAGGTAAGACTTTTTTAAAAAAATTACTGTTTTTTAAACATTTTCTTTTTAAAATTGTTTGTAGTAGCTAAACCTACTGCAAGCATGGATATAAACTGAAGTGAAATTTTTGAAATATTTCTAAAGCATTTAGCTAGAAAACATATGTCGTAACAAAAAATTAAAATTTTTATTAAATTCCTAATTATGTTATACAAAACTTCGAACTAGGTTGAACTAAGAAATGAAAAATAAATTATAGTTTTAAAAAAAACAACTAGAAAACACGTTTTTATGGTTAATCAAACTATAAGGTAAAAAAATAATTTTTAATATAAGAATAAAATGATTTACGAGAAAATTAATATCATTGTGGTAAAATTGTGTGAGGTGCTTGTACTAAATTTTTACACTAACTCAGCATTTTGGAAGAGAACTAGTAAGAAATTATAATAATTGATATAGAGCACACCCCACGCTTTTACCCCAATGACATTAATTTTCTCGTAAATTATTTTATTCTTATATTAAGAATCATTTTTTTTTTTATCTTTTAGTTCGATTAAACATAAGTTATTTTTATTTTTTAAACTATTATTTATTTCCTATTTAATTTACTTGAAAAGATACAAATGTGTAACAAAATGGGACGAATACACATGTTGTAATTCATTATTTTTGTGATGAAGTGACTTTTTACATTAAAAATGCAATTTTCTCAAAACGATATTTTTAAAACTTTGTATCTTTTTCTCAGAATCTACTGTTCGGATGTACATGCAGTTTTTTACTGCATGTTTCTGATATGTAACCATATATACTGAAATGAGCGTTTTGATATCTTCCAAAAATATTTTGCTAGAGAGCAGTTATCATAAAAAAAAGACTATTTTCAAAAAATTCCTAGTGATACTTTTACGTTGCATGTTTTTGAAAAAAATAAACAATATATTTGAAAACTCTCACTGCAGTGTAAATATAAAAAAGTATATATAATTAATATACAGACACAGTTTGAACCTTTTATAATAAGCAGTTTCTGAGAAAAAGGTACATAAAAAAAGCTCAATTTAACATACCGACTATCCTTAAGCAAAATATGCTAAAAATAAGAAGAGTAAAATGAATTATTTCTAAAATGGGAAAAAATTGGTAAGAATTTACTAAATATTACATAAACGGGGCCCACTCTGTACAAAAAGTTTATGAACAAATTCTCCATTTTTTTTCAATATTGATGCGTTACTTTGTTCATTTTTAAATGACCTTCAGGATAAGAACTGTCGCTGGATGTCACTGGGTACATGGCTCGCAAAGCGAGCCTCCAACCCATATCATAGCAGTTAACGGTGCCTGGAAAAGTAGCGTCCTTGGTGGTAGGAAACAGCCTGATAGGTCGTTGGTACGTGGAGAGAGGGCGTGGCTACGAAGCACTTGGAGAAACAAATTTTGAGTTGGAAAAAGTCCATCCTTGAATGTGGTAGAGAGCTTGTCTTGTAATTGGTTGAGGGGTTAGAGTGATCTGGCTCTAGATTGGCTGCCCTGAAGTTAATGAGAGAATAATTGAATGGGAAGATTGCCTGTGTGGGTATACCGATTAATTAAAGAAGTAAGCAAAATGTAATTTTAAAAAATTTTTAAGTAATAATATTAAATTTAGAAGGTTATTTGCCAACAGGCAAATGAAGACATTTTAATGTTACGGCGGATTGTAGGATTCAAGGAGAATTCTCCTTGGCCTTTTGGTGTTGTCTTGAGGTACATAATTTTCCAGATTTAGAATGTGACAATAATTAGTAAGTGGTAAAGAATCAAAAAATTTAGTTGCTAGTTTCTTAATAAAATTTTTAAAAGTCCGAATTTAAAGAGCTTTGTATATATCTGAATTTCTCATGTACATATTTGCATTAACAATCATACGAATAGTTTTATTTTGGGAAATTTCAAGCATTTTTATATTAGTATTAGCGGCATATCCCCACACAGGACAACCGTAACTCATAATGGGCCGCAAAACGGCTGTGTAGAGAAGTACTTTATTTTCAGTAGTCATTGTGGAATTCCGGCAAATTAAGAGGTATATTAATCTTAGAGCATTCCGGAACTTATTTCGCGCATATATAATGTGTTGTTTCCAAGTGAGTTTGTTATCTAGTAAAAGTCCTAGGTAAACTGTGTTTTGAGACCATTGTAGTGGTGTGGAGTATAGTGTTGGCGGCGTTGCAGGTTTCCTTTTCCTTGTAAAGAGTACTGCAACTGTTTTGTCAACATTAAGTCTTATTTTCCATGTGTTAAAGTATGTTTCTAGTAGCTGTAGGTGATTATTTAGTACTTTAATATATTTGTGATTTTTGTGTGTCGTAGCTATGCAGGTATCGTCTGCATAAATATTAAGGCTGGTCTGTGGATATGTTGGTATGTCATTTATATAAATGTTGAAAATTATTGGCCCAAGTAAACTACCTTGTGGGCCCCCCGATATTCACATAATATACGTTTGAAAGAGTATTTTTAACTCGCACTTGATATGATCTGTTAGTAAGGTAAGAGTTAATTATGTGAATTAAAGCAGGAGAGGAAATTTGTAAATTATTAGTTTGTAAATTAAGCCACTGATCCAGACCCAATCGAACGCCTTCTGGATATCCAGGAAGACAGCTCCAGTGGAACTGTTCCTCTGAAATCCAGAAGTAATTTTCTCAGTCAGTCTGAGTAGTGGATGGCAAGTAGAGAGTCGTTTTGTAAAACCAAATTGATTTGGGTTAGTAAAATTTGTATCAGAAATAAAGGTATTAATCCTATTAAGAATGATGTGTTCTGCTATTTTGCTAAAGGAGGATAGAAGAGAAATTGGACGAAAACTAGTTGAAAAATGATTATTTTTTCCAGGTTTTTTGATTGGGAAGATTATTGCTTTTTTCCAGTTTTTTGGAAAATGTCTTAATTTTAGAAACTTGTTTATTAAGTAGGTGAGAATTAGGAAAGCTTTGAGTGGTAATTTTTTAATCATTTTATTAGTAATCATATCCGAACCTGGAGATTTATTATTTTTTAAATTCCTAGCATAGTTCATAACTTCTTCCAGGTCCGTAGGGGTAATATGAATAGGAGGTGGGTTAGCGAAGAAATTTTCAAGAGTATTAGTTACAAGTGCATCAATATTAGTAATAAAGTTTTCTGGTCTTGGGTTATCAGTGAAGTTATTCTGGAAAGTTTCAGCGAGTACATTGGCTTTTTGCTCGTCTGTAATGGCAGTGCCATTAAGTGATGGCATATCGGAGCGCTTTTTACGGAAAAATTTTTGATATTGCCATAATAAGTTGTCTTGTGTATTCATTGCTTTTAATTTTATTTTCCAGGTTTGATCTGAGAATTTTTTAAGTTCTCTTTTAATCTTTTTCTGTAGTCTATTATAATTTGTTTTGTGTATTGGGTTTAGTGTGTTTTGATATGTTTTTCTAGCTTTATTTTTAAGTCTTAGAAGATTTTGGATGTGATATGGAGTGTATGTGCTATTCTTGTTTGTAATTGATTGGGAGGCGTGGTCGTGGGCGGAGCGAACAGCTTCGGTGAACAGATTGATTTTATTTTTCAGAATTTCTGGGTTTTTAATATTTATGTAGTCCAAAATTTGAATATTTTTATTAATGTATTCAGAAAATTTAGACCAACAGGTGGTGACTGCTCTAGAGTTATCCTTATGAATATTGGAGTTAAAAGAAAAGTTAAGAATTACTGGGTTATAAGATCTGAAGAAAGTTCCGGAATTGAAAGGATTGTATACGGATATTGAAAGTTGTTTATTAGTGCAAAGTCTAATGTATTTGAAGAATTATGCCCGAATCGAGTCGGGGTATCTGGAAAAGCAATTTCAATATCTAAAATGTCATTAAAGTTTTTAAGTTGATTTCCACGAGTGGAGTTGTGGGAGCAGTTCCACGCATTGTGTGTGTGGCATTAAAATCGCCAAAAATCACACAATTACTGTTGATCTGTAGTATATTTTCCAAATCAAGTGTGAACAGCCTATTGGGGGGATGTAAATACTAGTGATTGTAAGGGGGCTGAAATTTGGTGGATTAATTGTAACAATGGTAGCTTCAGAGTACTGAAGTTGGGGTGTTGGTGGGTTGTAATGACTTAATGAATTTTTAATTAAAATAAGCGTACCACCTTGAACATGTTCTTCCACCACACGATCATTTCTGTAACAGGTGTAATTAGCAATTCTAATGTTGTGGGATGGTCTCAGTTTTGTTTCTTGCACTAGTATAATGTCAGGGGAGTACTTCTCTACAAATAGTTTGAATTCTACTATTTTACACTAAGAAAGCCGTTTGCATTCCATGAACACAAACTCAGGCCAATCAAAGAGCGACTAATCATCGTAATGTTCAATTAATGCCTCAACAGGGCGCTTAATTCTTTTTTCCGTAGCGATTTCTTTGAATTTTTAGGTTGAGGGGGTGGGGGAAGACTTGCTGCATTACTAATTTGTTGAGTAAGCATTGAGAGGGCGAGAATTGTTTGTTGGAGTGTCTGAGTAATAAAGTTGAGGTCCATCGTTCCGCTGTTTGTATTATTAACAGTTATGGGGGATGAGGGGACTAGGTTGATTGGCCTGGTTTGTTACCAGTGCAGCAGAAGTTTCCTTGTGATGTGGTGCCATCTGTTGGTTGTTCTTGGAGTTGGAAGTACCGGCGGCTTGTGAGTATGTGATTCCTGGTCTAACAATACTGTTAACTGTGTTAGTGTAATTGTTATTGTTTACTTGTGTGCCTTTACGAGGCTTGGGAAATTTGGGGCAGCCTGAGTAATTTGCCATGTGTCCGTATGTTTCGCAGTTGATTCAAAATCTTTTTTCTACTCTTTGAATTTGACAGTCACGCGTTTGATGCGCTTCCCCGCATTTCAGACACCTTGGCGTGATGTGGCAGTTTTCGGCTGTATGGTGGAATCGTTTACAAGAATAGCATTGGGTTACCCATTTGCCATCGTAACCGTCCACAGTGACGTTCATGTAGCTCACTTTAGTTAAGTCAAAAATCTTGGCATTGTGAATGTTTCTAGGCAGAGAGACTAGAAAAATTGGGAGCGGTTGTTTAGTTTTTTGGCCGATAAGTTGAGAAACTTTATCGACCGTGTATCCTAGTTCAATTAAATCATTTTTTATATCTTCTGGATTGGAATCGAGGGGTAAGCCCTCGATTACCACTTTAATTGGTCGTTCAGCTTTAGGTTTGATAGCAAAATATTGATAGTTAAGTTCGTCTAGTTTATGTATTAATTCCCTGCGTTGTTCATCTGTATCCGTATACAGTTTTATGTATTCTCCGGTGAGTTTGCTGCGGAGATATGGGTAGGTATCGTCTAGAGTTTTCATTTGAGTTCTATGATTTTCCGTTATCTTAAGAAAAATTGGTGGGGGGAGATTTTTACTTGTAGGGTTATTGGCTTTTGGTTGTAGGGTGGTATTCTTGGTATTGTTATTTTTAGAAGTTCCTGCTGCATTGGTATCCTGGGGTTTGAGATTTTTAAAGCGGTTTTCTAAGTTAATTTTAAACTTTTCCTTATAGGTCAGATTAGGCTTAAATACTTTTCCTGGGGGGGGGGGGGGGCGTGAAACCATCCGCGTCTTTCCTTTTAGTAGGTTGAGATTTTACTGGGGATGAAGTAGGAGTTTCACACATGAACAGGGCAGCCTGGGGTATCACAGTATGGAAGAGAGCCAAATTCACTCACCGCTTTTTCAAGTAGATCTTCGTAAATTGTCCGCTGTTTCACCATTTCCACAAAGGTCGGGTCGTGTTCATCTTGTGCGTTTGATTGGCGGAGGGTCGTGATCATATTCTCAAAGCCCTGTGCTATGAGAGTATATCGACAGATATCTGCCTTAGTAGCTTCCAGCCTTGCACATGAAGTTGGTCCAAACGGCCGTTCCGGTGTCGAATTTCCAGACTTCGGGAGCGTATCATTTTGATAATCCATTTCAGTTGTGGAATCCAAATTCAGAGCCATGGTCGTCAGGGAATATTTTGATTTTAGTTCAGCAAATCGACTCAGCTCTAAAAAGAGCTATAAGTACGACCTAGAATAGTGCGCAGAAATGCCAGACGTGGGAGCTCGTTCAAAGAACGTGCTTACTCAACGGTGTCTAACCTTCCAATCCAAATTTACAATTATGAAGACCAGCTTCTTCAGGATAAGAGATATTTTAATTTTTTTACAAAAACTAGAGCACTTTATCTTAATTAAAATTTCTTAAAAAAACAATGGTTATATTCACATTAGGGACTGTCAATTTTGTAATAAAACAATGATTAATAAATCTGAAGTTTAAAACACTTCTACTATTATACAGAATATACACAAAAAATTTATGTTAAAATTTTTTCTAAAACTTTTTGAGCAATCGCTGGCCCCATTTGAGCATTTTAAAAAAAAAGGATTTCGAGTAAAATGCATCCTCTTCAGGTCATTCTTCTTGATATTTTGTTTAAAGTAGTGGCATATATGTGTGTGCTTTTACTAAAACAATTGTAGTTTTTGTTCTAGTAAATGGAAAATAAGAAAAACTTGGTATTTTATAAAGCTAATAAGATGACCTATAAAATAAAATCATAAAAGAAATTTGCTAGTTTTTGGCACATTTCACCAGATACCTTAAACAGATATTTATAAGAAACCGATGAGTAGTGGTTTTGGATCTTGTCCTCCAAAAATCATCTTATAACGAGATTGATGCACTTTAAATTGTTCGGGACTTTAAGTCCTCACGTTTGTGGTGTATGAAACGGAAAGTACTAGCTCGGTTGTCGCTTTTGTTGCTTGAGCACAGCAACCAAGAGAGAAAAATATTCAACTAGTTCTCGTCGAAGGAAACGAAATGATAATAAAATATTTGTAACTTTTTTTTACTTTCGAAGAATTAAAAAAAAATGACAACCTAACAAACTGAAAATCTATTGTTATCAAATACTTTTTACGCCATGTTTTTAAATGCACACCGATTCAAAAACAAGTAATGCTTTAGTATACGAAGAACCAAATTTTTTTTTTCAATGTGTATTTTTGTTATTTAACTGAAAGACGAAACAGTATGCTTCATTTTTAAAACTAAAAAAAAAATTAAAGGGAAATTATTCCATAACTTTAAAAACTAAAAGCAACCATTTGTTTTTTAAATTAATATCATTTTAAAAATAACCTAAAGGCTATTGGAAGGAGATTGTGTTTATTAATGTCAATTTTTTTTTCAAATGTTCTTCAATTCCGAATTTTTTTTTCAATGTGTAATTTTGTCATTTAACTGAAAGACAAAGCAATATATGTTTCATTTTTATTACTAAAAAAAAAATGAAAGGAAAATTATTCCATAAATTTAAAAACTACAAACAACCATTTGTTTTCAGTCGTAAGTAATGTCGTGCTAAAAATAACATAGAGCCTATTAGAAGGAGATCGAGTGTTTATTAATGTCCCTTTATGAAGTAACACAATGCTTACGAGCACGGCCATCTTAATTTGAAACTATGATAGAATAGTGCGGACGAAACCATCTCATCTCGTAAATTTCTGCACTGCGCTAACGTGAGAACTCTGAGCCGCAGTAACCTAGTGGTCAGGGAACGGACTCGTAGCCGGCGTGTCATGAGTTCGAGTCTAGTACCGCTGAAGACCCGTCGTGCAAAGGGGGTCG
The DNA here is from genome assembly GCA_019973955.1 of Trichonephila inaurata madagascariensis. Taxonomy (NCBI): domain Eukaryota; kingdom Metazoa; phylum Arthropoda; class Arachnida; order Araneae; family Nephilidae; genus Trichonephila; species Trichonephila inaurata. Next base: position 14,930 of record BMAV01006560.1, on the reverse strand, counting down.
GTATGTCAAGACTCAAACGTCCTCCCCTGATGTGGTGTGGAACTTAGGAAGTGGTTCCAGCTCAGGTGTCGTCCTCGTCACTTGACCATTGTTCAAAATTACAAAGTCTGTCGCCAAAAGCCCTCGAGTAGCTGAATAGTGCGACTTTAATATTAACTCACTCACTCTGATTCTCGACAGATTCAGAGTGTATCATTTCCTCTGCACTGTGGGTCTTTAGTGACACCCCAAGACTCGAGCTCACAACTCGATAGAAGCAAAGCTTTCCAGGAGTTAGTGACCATGAAAATTCGAATACCGTTGTTACCAGTTATTTACAAAAGTCATTATTTGAGTGAGTGAAAACTAACGTCACACTGTTCAGCTACATGAGGGCTTTTGGTGACGGACCTCGTAATTTTGAACCATGGTCAAGTGACGAGGATGATACCTGAGCTGGCACCCCCTCTCCTAACTACCACATCACACCAGTCATTATTTGAAGACATGTCCAAATAACGAGGAGGGTTGAGCTCATTTCTCATTGTTCTCATTCATGTGAAGTTTTTGAGCTGCTACAAATTTAACGTGTATCGATGAATACAACTGTCATCAACATCGCAAGACTCGAACCCTCTACCCGTCGGTTGCTATTACATTTCTTTGAAATTTAAGCTACTCTAACATTTAAAATGAATGCATTATTTTTATAGTCTGTCTGTTATAGAGAATTAACGAAGAAAATTTCTATTGGAAAAATAAGCACATAATAGACACTTTTAATAAATTCCTCCAAACAGTTGATTAAAGTTATCATCTAGGGGTGTGTGTTATTCAAACTCTACTGAATCTTACATAGGCTTTGAGCCCCATCTCAGCAATTCCTATTTTTCTTTGAACAACGCTCTTTAATATCAACTTGGATCTATTACTACTCGGGGTAGCCTCAAAGGCGCGCTTCTCTAGCACCCCAAACATTTAGTCGCAAACAGTGTTTATATATAATGTTTGATAAGTTAAATCTACTAAATACAAAGTGTAGCCATCCCGTTAAGATCGGGGATATATGCTCGTTGGATCCTATCTGATATTTTCTATGCATTTTGATAGATTCCGTGACTCTTAAACTTTCTCTCGATATACCCTTGATTCTAACGCCTTATGTGTTCATTCTATCGTACAGTATTAAACGTCTTAAAATAATGAAACATCTAAAGTAGTAATTATCACTTTTTTTTCTCTCTTTGGTATTAAAAGTTTCTAACAGTTTGATGTTATAATTTTACTAATTTAAGTTATATCATTTTTCGCACGGGTGTCGTATTATTTACGATATTCCACTTTTATACATGAAAAATGGGTCATAATATAATAAGAGGAAAGTCAAACAATATCTATAACAAAAACTAGCATTATTTGCAAGTAACAAATATCTATTCTATACTTTATTTTTTGTATGATCTCGTGTACGTTCTATAAGTTTATTTGTGGATTCGAAAATTTCATCGATCAATTCTATTGAAAACATTTATTTTCAGTAGTAATCTAATTTAATTTCCTATATTTTTTACAAATGTTTTAAGACCAGAAAGAATTTTTAAAATGTTCAACTCGTTTATTTCGAACTTTCTTTTTATAAATTCTGTTTTACGCAGCATACAAACTTTCTTTCTTAATATAAAGATCTTTAAATAATTCTACTGGATTGACGTGATCTCTGCAGTGTTCACCATATAATTTAAAATACCCTTATTTTCTCAGTTTACAATATTTGAAATATTCTCAAATCTGAGATCACTATGTTTCCTGAAATGAATCTGCATATATTTTCTTGCTTTTTTTTTACTTTTTCCGATAATCCTAAAGCAATCCGTCAAATAACTTCCTTTTTTTAATACTCAAGTCAGAAAAAAAACTACTATTTGAAAGAATGGATGCGTGTGTTGTAAACTTTACGAATGAAACATAGTACAGCATGAAATTAACGAAATAACTAAAATGTTGTTGAAATCGGGCCAAATAGGGCTCTCTCTTTTGCGGGTAGCGTACCGATAACAAATTAGCTCCATTAATACTTAATTTATAAATTTGTGTAATTTTATAAATACATTGTTAGGGGTTAAAGAAAAACTTTTCTCGTATTTTATTGATATCTATTGTTCTGAAACTTCCAGATTAAGAATTTACGATTATCGATTATTTAAGTATCTTAACTGTAGTGTTTAAGTACTTAAAAAAGAATAGCACTATGGAGTATTTTTAACTATTTTTTTGTTAATGAAACATCTTTTATATAAGGTTTCAAATATTTCTTAGAATCTAGTGTTCGGCTTTTATTTATTTACATATTATGCAAAATATATAAATAAATATACTCTCTTATACAATTCACAGACAAGTCCCGAGGAAAATTAAATAAGATTTTTTATTACTTACCTATTTATGTCTAGAATATTTATGCAAATTGTCAGGAAAATTACTATAGTTTTCACAGAAGCTAAATTTGTTAAAAATAAATAAGCTCCCCTAATTTTTTCAATGTATATTAAAAGTGTGTAGTTTATATTTATTTTATACTCACTTTTCTGGAGTAGAGTATATATTGCAGGAATAAAATGATAAATTTTCAATAACTATCCCAAATATTCAAAATTTAATAATACCGCATCTGGTTTTCCTTTTTATTTTGGAGATAAAACTCGAACGCTATCTGAATAGAGAGAGAATAAGAATTTACGGAATTTCCAAAGCCTAGCGAATTCCTATAGATAGTAAAAAGATCATTCCATTCGCGTTGAGATTTCTAATATTCTACAATTTTGATTTCACAATATTTTCCGCGGTGATTTCTGAATTTCAGTTTATGCTAATGTTTTCGAAACACGTACTATTCAAATGTTTTGATTTGTCACGGTTTTTCATTTTTAATAAAATGTTTCAAATCATGCTTTATTTTTCCTGACTCAATTTTTTAAAAATATTTTTATCCCTTAAAAGTTACGCATTCAGATTTTATTTCCACATTCTTTAGTTGTGTTTTTAACTCTGATGCTTTACTCTTTACGTTGTCCTATAGTCTGGTTGTATTACGTTTATTAAATGGAGGCTTTTTCAAGATTTTATCCAAGAGCTCGATTTGGAAAGATTAAGAAAACTGAACCTTTTCATGTCGAAGCCCATCTTAAAATGTCTTGATTTAGTTACATTAATGTTATATACTATGTCAAATACTAAATTACATATGTTCTTTTGTAGGGAAAAAGGAAGCCAAAGGATTGTAATTTAGGATTTCAAGTTGCATTCGAATTACGTAAACGGAAGTATTGAATAAAAAATGGTGTATTAAAAATTATAATAAATAAAATGTAGCTTCTCAGCTATTTAAAATACGAAATCAAACAGGAAGAATTGGACGTAACAAATGTACTTTTTTTGCATTAACTTAAGCAGAAAAAATCAGCTGTAATAAATAACTTTTTGAATGATTGTGGAAGATGAATGATATATTTTTTCATATTGACATTTAAATATGTTTACAAATTGTATTGTGAAAAAGAATTGTGATATTTTTCTGTCAATCATAGAAAATGAAATATAGATAGGACTATTTTGATAGAAATCCAAATGTTTGCGCGAATTAACAAGTATACTTATGATGGTAATTTTGGGCTCACAAATGAAGCATTCGGATTGAAACCGAGCTAGTTGCGAAGCGCTTCTTATTCTTGAGTGTGAAGACATTCTGTCTGAAATGCATTTCAACTCATAGCCATCCTATGGAATTGCTCACCCAACCACACCATTGACTTTTGTGCCCCATTTTGTACTCACCGGATTAACAGTCAGCCTTAAAAATGCTACCATTTTAAACTAAGGATCTCCCAATTTTATAGCCTTAATAACACTCCTCTACTAAATTCCAACACCTAGCTAGTGGCTGCAGTAGTCTAGTGTGGTCAAGGTCCTGCACTCAATGTATCATAAGTTTGAGCCTAATACCGTTGAAAACCCGCCATTTAGGGGAGAGATGCAGGTTGGTGTGGTGTAGGAGAGGTGGTGTGGGGTGTAGAGGAGAGGTAGTGTAGTCCTCGTCACTTGACTAGGGTTCAAAATGACGGAAATAGCCATCGTGCAGCTTTACATTGTGACATTAATATCACATCATGCTAAGTTTAGGGGCGAGTGAGGTGACTCCATTTCCGTTAGATTTTGCAAATGGAACTTTAAAAAAATACATTTGGAGTCTCGTTTTCCATATTTTGATGCTATTGTAATCTCCTTATTCATAATGTTTAACTTCGTTATTGAAATTATCTATGTAAGTCAATTGCAAGTTTATAGCATAAATATCATTTTTATTGTTAAAATGTTCAATTTCATTATGTATCTCAATTATTTTGTTTCTTTATAAATTTGTGTATGATTTATTTACATCGTAAATTTTACAATGTAATCGAAATAAACTTTTGGCAAGAAAATTCGGTGGTGCTCGGAGAATGGTTTTGGTCCCCTGCTTTAGATTCTAATGATTCGAAACAAACTTTCCTATACCAATTTTTTCACCAGTCAAGATACCTACATGAGCTATTCTACGTAATAGGAGATTGTGTATCTAAATATGGTATACTTCCTACTCCAGACCATCCTCCAAAGGGGATGCTTTCTATCCACTCGTGGTCAGCTTTCCACCCATTGGATGACTACTAAGTCCTAGCAGTCTAGATCCTTCCAATTTCTGGGCTTCATCTATATACCACTTGCGTCTCTTGCGAAGCTTTTATAAACATGTTTGCTGATCCAGGCTTAGAACATGCTTACATGTTTTATCTGGCGTCGTTATACAGAAATGACATGGGGTGATGCCAGGGTGTTCAAGGTTGACTCTTGTTGTAGCTCTTGAAGTATGAAAATACCTGAATATATGAGTGAAGATCCATTTAAAATTAAGCTTCGGTTTTTGACCCTTCATTTTTTTTTTCTGGCTGTGAATGTTGAAAAATTCTACACTTACATTTTGCTGCTACTTGATCCAAAACACAAAATGAATCCCTCAATACATAAAATTATTATTGTGAACTCAAGCCATGAATAGCATGGTAGGCATTTGGTTGGAAAAAATATTGAGTTGGTAATAAAGGTTCTCGTAATTTTTCACTTCTTTATATGATGAAAACACGAACTCATGTTTTATTTTATCAGGCATCTGGACCCTACTATTTGAGGAATTCGAGGACATTTTAATAACATTTCACTCCACACTTTGACACGACATTGGAAAGATTCTCTACCCATTAGGATCTCATCGTTTGTTTGCTGTGGTTAGAACATCGTAAATCACATGGTAGTTCATTTTTAAAAGTATGTAACCATCCAACCGCGAAGTAACTAGGATGCTATTTCGAAACTGCCTTAAAGACAGGAAAGCGAGTAGGATGATTTCTTTGTGAAGAGCCAAATGAAGTGAATGGACCCAATCTATTATGACTGAAAATATTTTGACCTTGAATCAATGAATCCTTACAAATATTATAAACGTGAAAGTTTGTATGGATGTTTGTTGCGCTTTCACGGGAAAACAACTGAATGGATTTTAATGAAACTTTACAATAATATAGCTTATACATCAGAATAACACATAGGCTATAATTTATAAAGATATTTTGTGAAGTTTCCAAAATATAACGATAATTGTCAAGAAAGCAGGGGAAAATTCTGCCATCTGCAAAAAAAGACCGTGACAGCATATATCTATCTTTTTTGTGTGAAGCAAAAATTTCCCTTTTGTTTTGTCTATGCCATGTCTCAGTGTGCCTCGCTTTTAATTTTTTCCTTCGATCAGTGTAATCATTATTTTTTTTTTATTTCATACTAAAACTAGATTTCGAAGGGAGAGGTGGTGGCAAGATTTTAACATAAAATAAATACAACAAAAAGTAATATTAATATGTATAACACTTCCAGATATAAATTATTTACACTATTTTAAGCGTTCATTATACAAAATTTGTAACAATGTGTTACTTTTGCAGAGCAGAGATCAGTTAAGGAAGGTGTTTTCAAAAATCGACTGACAAGAGAGTTATAAATAAATAAAAATCTCTTATCAGCTATTAGATCTACAGACTTATTTTTTTTTTTTTTTTTGGTTCATCTGAGATATGCAAAAGGCTTTTTGTTTAATTTGCAATTTACGTAAAATTAACTCATTAAAAAAACTTCTTTATCCTTCAATCTGTATTGTTTAATTTTTCAATTTACCCATGCGAGGAACGGGTATACCAGCTCGTCTTTCATATCTGCCAAAAAACAATCCAAACTGTTTGACATAACCAAATCAGGGCTCTTTGATTAGTTTATCCCTTCCATCGGTAAGCAAATCTATTTCAAATGCTTTCAAGTTGACAACTTTTTCTTTGTTAAGGGAGAATTTGAATAACTTCGAAGGGATCAATAATTTCTCAGCTTCGTGTTGGAGAGGATGTGTAGAGACAAATTCTATCAGGTATATTAATGACATAATTCTAATGAAAATTTCGAAAAAATATTGAGTTCGTAATTAGCTATTGTGGAAAAATTTAGCTGAATATTAAAATGATCTTAAAAAGACACAAGAACAAATTTATGAAAAAAAATAATATAAAAGTTACTTTTCCTTACAAATGAAAAAAATTCAAATTGTTCTAATATCTGTAAAACTTTAAGCACTTCATGCCATTTTTTTTTTGCGTTAAGGGACTTGATAATTATTATTCGATATTTGTTTTTATCATGCACATTAAGTTTTTTTACCCTTTGTTTTTTATATTTTGGTGACTCCAGTGTTTTCTATAATATTTTAAAGCATTAATTGAGAAATAAAAATATTGATGCATGGAGCAATGAGTATTTTTGAATAATAATTTATTTAAAAATTTTACAACTGAAAAATATTTAAACTTTTTTTCATGAAAAATGTACTGTACAGTTTAAATACTTTTAATTTCCTGTTAATGGCTCAATTCAAAAATAAATGCTTAGAGCTCCTTATTTTTTTTCTGCATTAAATGCAGCCGAATGTGAAAGTATATTTCAAGATATAAATCTCAAAAATAATACCTTGTATAAATTCTAGTCAGGCATAAAACTGACTAAACCTCACTTTCTTATAAAGTTGTCCTCAATTAGCAATATTTACAATATTGCAGCATCCCTCTCTTTATGTGTCCCAAAATTTCAATTATCTATTTCAATCTTTAGAATGTAAAATATTTCTTTTTCACTCTTTCAAATAGAGTATATTAAAAGTTATATGAAAAAAAAGTGGAGAGAGCGCGCGCGTAAAGTAACTCAAATCGAGGTGGAAAACTTTCTCAATACGATGTCTCAATCAGTTCTACAAATTATTTTGATTAGAATGATCAAAAGAAAGATTTTAGCACTTTGAAATTTATGAAAGGCAATCTTTAAAATTAAATAATTTATTTCGCTAAGTTTCTATTAAATAATGATATAGATATTGATTGGTTAAAATAAATAATGTGTGTGTAAGATGGATTTTATGTTTCCTATGTTTTATCGATAAATTAAAAAGAACCTACTCTTGATCTGACGAATGTACATATCCTTAAGTACACTTATGCCCAAAGTTAAGAGGGCTGCGGTAGCCCAGTGGTTAAGGTATCGGACCATGGCAGGCATGTCATGAGTTCGAGCCCCGTACCACTAAAGACCCGCCGTGTAGGGCAGCGATGCACGTTAAATCTGTCGAGAGCTGAAACGTCCTCCCGTTGGTGCGGTGTGGTAGTTAGGAGAGGGGGGTGCCAGCTCAGGTGTCGTCCACGTCACTTGACCATGGTTCAAAATTACGTCGTCCGTCGCCAAAAGCCCTCGTGTAGCTGAACAGTGCGACGTTAATATTCACTCACTCACTCACGCCCAAAGTTAAGGTCACTAACATGATTTTTGCATAATTCTGCTTTTTTCTACTTGTCAAACTTATATCATTTGTGTTTTATAGATTTCGAAGAACGATATTAACCTTCGGTTTAGGAAAAGAAATTGTTTAGCGTTAGTATTTTTATAACTATTGGGGGGGATTGAGATCATATAAGTATCTGAAATTTTTTTTGAGGGCTGCGGTAGCCCAGTGGTCAAGGTATCGGATCATGGCAGGCATGTCATGAGTTCGATCCCTATACCACAACAGACCCACCGTGTAGAGGAGCGATGCACGTTAAATCTGTCGAGAGCTCAAACGTCCTCCCATTGGTGTGGTGTGGTATTTAGAAGAGGGGGTGCCAGCTCAGATGTCGTCCTCGTCACTTGACCATGGTTAAAAATGACAAAGTCCCTCACCAAAAGCTCTCGTGTAGCTGAACAGTGCGACGTTAATATTCACTCACTGAAATTTTTTTGTCTACAGTTTTGTGAATATTGCATGAAAGTAAACAAGTTAGCCTGTTTGCAGTGAGAATGAGTTTTCATAATTGTTTATAGATAATTTCTTGAGATTTAGAGACGGGCAGACTTGAAGCTCACTCACACACAACACACATCTCTAGTAGAGGTAGCTCGACACCAAAAGTGGTCTACAGTGCTACTGTCACCAGGAAGCCCAGGCCGTCTCTGAGAGCAACAACACCTACATAGGATTGCTACTCGGTATTAAGTGCACGATGACATAGGAAGGGATCCTCAGCTTGCTCGTTACCTTACTGCTGCGTCTGGAAGAGTTTCCTGGCAAACACTCTACAGACATCTAGCAGAGACGTTATCCAGTTCCCTTTGACTGCATTCAATAGGGAAGGCTGGCTATTGTTCAGCCCAAAACATCAGCCGTATGCACCACAAGAATGGGTTCTTTTCAGTGATGACTCGAGATTCACCATACAGAGTCCTCTTCAAATCTTCATCTGGAGAGAAAATGGTGGAACTCTCTTTCATTTCTCATACGTAACAAACAACGACAGATTTAGTGGCAAAGGAATCCTTGTGTATGGCAGCATAACGTTAGGCCGTTGTACATACCCTGTACGTCTTCGAGGGGTATAATGTCAATGGACAACGCTATAGAGATGAGGAAGTTGTTCCAGGGCAACAGTTGTCCAGGACTACATTTCAATGGATGATAATGCGTGGCCACACAGGGCTAACATTGTTGATGAATTTCTTGAAGAATAGGATATTCGTCACATGAATTTCGCCTCGAGGTATCTGGGTCTCAATCCTATTGAATATGTTTTGGATGGTCTAGGAAGAGCCTCAGAGTAGTCCCCCTCCCAGTATTCCCCAAGAGTCAAAAGTCGTACTTTTTAAAGAATGAACTATGTAGACACAAACATAAATTGACACCGTCATAAAAAGTATGGCAGCTCGTTGTAAGGCTTGTCTAGCCGTGTACGGTGGTTAGACTCCATATTAGACAGACTTTTTAAGAGAACTATGCTTTATTTCTAATTCATAATTTCACACTTTTTTATATGCCCTGTATCTACACAAGTAAAACAACCCCCACAATTAAACTATCACCTAATAAAAAATCTTTCAAATATTTTTATGTTGTCCTTCCTCACAATAAAATATGTCTCTATGTCAAATTTAGTGACAACACAGCGGACAGTTCTTCAGTTTTTGCAGATTTTATGTGTATGACCTTAATTTTGGACATGAGTGTACTTAATTATTTCCAGTCGTGGGTTCGTCCTTTAGCTCTCATACTATTACAAAGCATGTAGAGAGCTGATACGAGGTCCACGTTTGTGACAAGGTGTTATATATATATATATATACATTCATATTTTTATCATTTAGTGTTATATATTATATAAGTATATATATATGCATGATACATACATGATTGCTAATAACCGCAGTCATATATATATATATATATATACATTATATATTATTATATATACATATATACATATATATATATATATATATATATATATATATATATATTTATATATATGTATGTATATATATATATTATATATATATATGTATATATAAATGTATATATGTATATATATGTATATATATATATATATGTATATATATATATATATATATATATATATATATATATATATATATATATATATATATATATATATATATATATACATATATATAGTACATTATATATATATGTTATATGTATATATATAGTATGTATATATATATATGTATATATATATATATATATATATACAGTCGACTCTCGATAATTAGAACTTTCGATAATACGAACCTCTCGCTAATTCGAAGTATATGCTCAGTCCCTAGAAAAACTCTTGATATTTCGAACTAAAACCATACTTTTTTGTACTCTCAATATTTCGAAGTAAAATTTGTGGTTGGCCAGACGCGCGATAATTCGAAGTTATCCTATAAAACTCTCGATAATTCGAACCTTCATTATTATGAAGTTAGATTCACTTCCTATATACCCACACGAGCGGTTTTTTTACTGAATATTTGCTAAGCAGAATTTTGATTTATTCCTAAGCCATCTGTTTTTTCTTTTTCCGTTGATACCCAAGCTTTAGATGGATAAAGGAAAAACTGCTGCTTTTTTTTTTATTTACTGTGCAGTAATGTGTGATGCTTCATTTTACAAGTATTGCACAATAATTTTGATTTGTGTTGAGTATTTATTACTAATAATGAGTCACACATTTAAACAGGTGTTTTTTTTTAAAAATAAAACACTCAAACTACATCCAAGATAATTCAGCAGAATCGTTTTATGGCAGAGAATTGAAAGCGAGATATAAAACCTTTATATAAAAATGTACGAGGCAAAGACAGGAGAGACAGGGATTTAAATTTATTCTATTATTTTTTTTTAAAAAAAAGAGCGGTAATCTGCCACTAAGAATTGCTCCATGTGCCATAGTTGTCGACCCCTGCTATTAAGTATACCCCGTAGCTGAGTGTGAACTGTGAATACGCCTTGTGTTCATTTTAGATTCCAAATTTTAAATTAAAAATATTATTTTACTAAAGTTGTGGTGATTTACATTTCCTACCTGTTAATTTCGATAAACCTTGGGCCACTACTTTACACCTCACCTCAGTGTCGACTTATCACGCGAAAGGAACGACATGTCTTCTTTTAAAAAGTACAAGTGCTTAACAATTTCTGAAAAACAAAAGGTGATAGAATCAGTTGAGGAAGGAGAGAGTAAGGTGGATGTAGCCAAAGCCTTTATAATCCCACTGAGCTTGCTCTCCACTATTCTGAAGAATAAAGAGAAAATCTTAAGTGCATCTTCAAGTAGAGTGAGAAAACGCGTTAGTAAAGGTAATTTTCCACGTCTTGAACAGTATTTAGTTTCATGGATGAGGCAGTGTCGAGGACAGAATATTCCGATGGGTGGCTCTTTATTGAAGGAAAAGGCTAAAGCAGTCACCAAAGAATTAGGAATCGAGTTTTCGTCCAGCGAGTGATGGCTTACAAGTTTTAAGAAAATGAATGGGATAGTCTTCAAAAAAATGGGCAGGGAAAGCTCAAGTGTCGACATTAATGTTTGTTCTAAGAGGCAGAACTCGCTTTCGGATCTAATAAAGGAGTACGAACCACGTAACATTTTCAACACGGATGAAACCGGACTCTTTTTCAAGTGTTTGCCAGAAAAAACATTTATATTAAAAAAAAATGCCATGGAGGAAAACATAGCAAGGAGAGATTAACTATTTTACTGGCTGTAAAATAGTTGTAAACATGGATGGCTCAGAAAAGATTACTCCTCTCGTCATAGGAAAATCTTCAAAACCTCGGTGTTTCAAGGGCATAAACTCGTTCCCTAACAAATACCGCTCAAACAAGAAGGCATGGATGACCACCGAAATCTTTAATGAATGGTTGGTCTCACTGAACTCGGATATGAAAAGAGAGAAACGACATATTCTCTTATTTTTAGACAACTGTACTATGCATAATAACGCACCACCTTTATCAAATGTGAAACTTCAATTTTTCCCTCCAAACTCAACCTCAAAACTTCAGCCAATCGACCCGAGCATCATACATAATTTTAATTATCGGCGTGAAGTCGTTAAAAGCGTTTTGGATAACCTCGAATATCCGCAGAATGTAAGTATTTCTATTTTAACAGCTTTTATCATGATTGACAAGGCTTGGAGAGCTGTTACTCCTTTGTCAATTCACAGCTGTTTTAAAAAGTCAGACTTCCCCTCGCCGAATCTGGTTGATGTGGACGATACACTCACTGAATTTAATGCTGAACCATCCCTTTGGGAAGCTCTTCCAGAGCAAGATTTGACGTTTGACGACTACGTGTTGGTTGACACGGACATTGCTGTATGGGGAGCTCTATCTGACGTTGAAATTGTGGCTTTGGACCACAATAATACAGAAAGTGATGAAGACGAATCGGAGGAGTTGACTCTGGTAACTCAGTCAGAAGCTAAAGAGTCACTAAACAAACTATTATTGCGAATGGTACTGTATTTAATTAAAAATGCGAGTTTTAAGGCATAAACATTTATTGTGACTGCTTTGTGCAGTGTCTCCCGTGCAAGAGAATGTACAAGTGTGAGTGAGCGAGGTGGGGGTGACGATCGCAGCGCCAACACAAACTACGCAACTTTTTCCTTCAAAATCATGTTGATGCAGACATTTTACAGGCTTCATTTGTTCTAGAAAAATCTATTGACAAAGTTAGATTGAATACCTTAAAACAAAAAAAGATAACATATTTTTTCGACAAAAAGGATTAATTATATATAGTATGTATATTCTTTTAATAGTTGTTTTCAAGACATAAGTGTATTCTTTTAATATAGGACTTTTAACTTCTGTTTTATTTTTATACTGTTTAAAATGTACTTTAAAAAAAATTACGTACAATTGTTGCTTTATTACATAGTTTTAAATTTAAATGTGTTAGGAAAAAACTTCTCTTCGTGTATTTTGAGAGTTTTTTCCTACCCTCTTGTGTGTGATAATTCGAATTCTTGATAATTCGAAGTTTTTCATTGGTCCCTCCAACTTCGAATTATCGAGTCGACTGTATATGTATATATATGTATATATGTATGTATATGAATGTATATATATGTATGTATATATATTATATATTATATATATATATATATATATATATATATATATATATATATTATATATATATAATATATATATGTATATATATATGTATGTATATGTATATGTATATATATATATATATATATATGTATATATGTATGTATATATATATATATGTATGTATATGTATATCTATATATATATATATATGTTCTTAGCTTCATTTTAATATTTTATCAGGTTTTTCTTCCACGTGTTGTATTAGGCTTAACTTTTCAACTTGGTGTTTTTTTTCCTATTATGTCGAAAGTTTCTTGTAGGGAAGGTAGGATCCATAAAGTATGCTAACCCTAATTGCTAGCCTATTCAGCGACAGCTTTAGAAATCATAATAGGTTTCCAGTTCTAGTCAAAGACTTTTGTATCTACATTATTTGTGTCTGGTGAATTCAATTTCTTCCTGCTTTGTATGTAGGTTCTAGTTTTCACTGTTATTTTATATTACTATGTATTTTCAGGTATTAATTTCTGGCTGCGGGCCAATTAATCTAGAATATTTTGATATTATATGTTGGTAGTATTTTCTAGCAAAATGCTTATAACATTGCTGTAATAATTACTGTTACAACAAGTTTTTTCTATACTTTCTACATTGAGTTAAGTTTTAATTTTTCTTATTCTTATGTGTGTATTTTGTTGCATACTTTTTCCTTTTAAGTGTGTTTGGTTTATTGATTTTGTATACATTTTTGTACTATCCCAGAATTTTATATTTAACATTATATTTTATATTATTTGTTTTATTCTAGACCTCCACTATAATGTAAATTTTCATTATTCATTAATGATTTTTACATTGTCTTTATTTTATGTTGGACACATTCTTTTTCATTTTAGATTTATTTTGATAAATTTACTTGTCAATGTTTGATTTTTTTGATGATTTTCTTTTGCTTAGAATCTTTTGTATTTATTCATTGTGTATATTTCAATCTTTCTTTGGGCTATTTGTATTACAAATACTTGTTGTTCCCGTAATTTTGTTGTTTTTATGTAATTTCTAATTATGTTTTACACATTACTTATTCCTAATAATTATGATTGTAGTTAAAATATTTTTTAGTGTGACTGGCAACTAGATAAGCTTTTTTGCAGATCTTTGCTCGGTGATGCATTATTATTTTATGTGCGTTATCGATAGAAAGTTACCATATTTTGTGTGTTAGATATTACTTGAATATTAGTTCTTGTACTGAATAGACTTCTCTCTCCTGATTTAGATGCCCTTTCTTGGTTGAGGCAATCTTTAGTTTTGATATACTGTATCAGTTCTTTACATTGGAATATTTTTGTTCCATTTCATTTGTGAATTTTAACAACAGTTATTTCGTTTTGAGTATTTGATTTGAGATACATTGAATTTTGTATAAAGTCTTACAATGAATCACAAGATTGGTGGTTCAAATTTTTCAGTAGTTAATACTAGTGGTGAAATGGCAAACCCCTATAGGACTAGAACTTTCTGGAATACAAATTTTATTAGGCATAACAATTTATATAATTATAATTATGATACCAATAACTCTCAGAATAAACATAATCCTGGTTATAGTTCTAATAGATTAAACTCTCATAATCTTATTGATTTCCACAATTACAATGATTATACTGTTACGAGGCAATATCAACACAAAACTTTTTTTCGTTATAATAAATGTAATAATAGTAGATGTAAAACATGTCTAATGTCAAATAAATAGCAATATGATAATACATCCAAATTTTTCTTATGTAAAACCTTCAATTGCATTTATATGTTGAATTGTAAATTATATAATTTTAAATATATTGGCCAAACAAGTAATAATATCAATAATAGTATTAATCTACATAGA